>APFE031726057.1:0-10117 GCA_000404065.3 Pinus taeda | reverse complement strand
GGGTTGGAGATTTTTATCAAAAGACAAAGTTTTCATATTGGCTTATGTAAAGTGTTTTGACAGTAATAGAAAGTACACTGTTTCTTCCCAAGATTCATATTGTGTTTCAAATGTTCAGAATATATGTGATTTGGTTTTATTCATCTTGTTTTATAGTTCACTAAACATGCAATCACTCTGAATTCATCATTGATGCTCAGACTTCCTGTGTATGTTTTGTTGAGTTGAAGTCCTTCTTGGTAGATGTTTTGAACAGTGAGACATTATATGCCTTGGATTCCATGATTCAGTAGCTGCTTGTTTACTGTAGGAATATATGACTCCATGAGCCCAATGGGAGAAGCCTTGATTTTGTTGTTCCAACCAGCTTAAACTTTATTCACTTTTTAAAGAGTTAGCCATCTTTTTGCCCTTAAATGCATATCAGAAATCTATGAGAGAGCCCTCTCTGACTAAGGAGGCTAAACCTTAGTCTAAAGCCTGGTTTGAAACAGTTGCATGAGATCTCACTAAGTAGCAGCCTTTAGTGCATGATTTTGTGACAACAGGGTGTATGGAATGTTACCCCTCAATTGAATGACAGTAACTCGATTCATTTACAAGAATCTCTTTATGTACCTGATTGCAAGAAGAACCTGGTGTCCATTTCGGCAACAAAAGTCAAAGGTTTTAGGGTGAAATTCATCGATGGAAAGGTATGTGTTTGAAAATGAAAATTTCAAAGATGCTTTTTCTCATGGGTTCAAGGTTGGCAATTTGTATCAAGTTGCAGGAAATCCATTAGGGACCATGTCAGTTGACACATCTCATCTATAGCGCCAAAGGTCTACTTTATGGGGCCCTACCCGAGGTTAGTCAGATGGTGAATGGGATGCCTGAATTGAAAAGGAGCATGAAGGTACATGTCTGAGATGTACCGAAGGAAAATCTTATTAGGGGACCATTCCCCTCATGTAATAGGTCCACACGTTTGGAACAACATGAGGGGTTTGAGCTTCATGATTAGGAATCTCATGTATATGGGTGGAAGAAAGCCCTCTATGGCTTGAGGCCAAACACCCCCGGTGTAGTATGAGAGGAATGATCGTTGTCTGATGAAGCTGAGATTCACTAGGAGTGAAGCCAATCCAAACCTTTTCTTGAAGGTTGTGGATGATAGACCTCTCATACCAACACCTTCTGAGGACAACCTCTTTTTGACAGGTGCTAACCCTCTCATTTACAAAAGTAAGAGGGAGTTGGATTCCATATTTGGAATGGTTAACTACAAGCCTGTGACTACCTCGATGGTGCTTAACTTTTAGAAGTTATGTGTTAATGATGCCAGACCAGATTTGGGAAATGCCTTTGAGTTTCATAAACTCATTTGCATTGATGTTTTTGGTGAACTTCCGTCTGGATATATGTTTTGCAGTTAGCATGTTGGGCTCATATTTGGTTGAGCCTCATTGGATTGATGCCAAGAATCATTTGAGATATCTTCTAGGCACAATCTCTCATGGATTGAGATACACTGCCAGAAATGTGAAGCTGCATGATTATTCTGATGCTGATTAGGCAGGTGGTGTGGAGGATCGCAAGAGAACTTATGGCTGTTGGTTCTCTTTGGGTTCTGCTCGATATCCTGGATGAGTAGGAAGTAGAAGATGATTGCTTTGAGCACTGCTAAGACTAAATACATAGCTACGAGTATGACCTCGTGTGAAGCTACCTAGTTGCGAAACCTCTTTAGTGAGTTGTTTGACACATGATGGATACCACAGTGATCTTCTATGACAACCAGAGGGGGATTCGATTGTTGAGGAATCCTGTATTCTATGATTGCTCCACCATATAGACATCTGATATTACCTTATCTGGGATATGGTACATCGATGAGCAAGAAGGCTACATCTCATTGGCATTTATGTGCAAGTCACAGACATTATGTTGAAGCCTTGAGGAAAGGTCAAATTTGTGACTTTCTAGAATGACTTGGAGTCATTGAGAGACCCTCTTATGAGGGTCCTGCATGATGCATGCATTGAGCTCTAGGTGCTTCGGGGGGCTTGGGGTACTTCTTGGAGCAACAAGTGACCATAGGGTGACTCCCCCTCCAGTGCATTGTGTACAGGGTGAATGGTTCAGCCTTCCCCTGTGATACCCCGTGGCGACTTATGGACAGGATGAGTGGATCTCCTGTCGAGGCATACTACCCATGCAGTCTGGGACTCATGGGAAGTACCTCTCATCTGTCCAATGAGCAAGGAAATGGGGTTACAAACCATAGTAGTACTATCGATGGACACATCATTATATATATCATACTTCCTATGCTAGGATGACCTCCATTGATCTGTGATCAGTATGAGTGGTTTGAGACACTCTCTTTTGATATTGATCTAGGATCGATTGGAACTGACTTTGAGTCAGTAAGAGTGACATAACTCTCCCTTGGAACTGATCTGGGATCAGTAAGAGTGGTATGACACACTCTCTTCATATGGAACTGACTTCGGGTCAGTAGAGAATGTTATGAGACATTCTTGATCAATTCTTCTTCATGGTTCAATAGAGTAGAGCAGAATAGAGCAGAGCAGTGCAGGGCACTGATGGAGAGATAGTATAGTCTAGCAGATGGATCAGTAGATGGAGTTCTCCCTAGTTGAGAGGGAGTGTTAAAATTGGCAACTAGGACCAAAATCCATGTGGGTCATCTTATTTATGGTAGCTGATATTTTTCTTGGATCCCTCTCATCGAGAGGTGTAGGATTGATATAAGGATCATCTGGTTCCCATAAGTATTCATGGAGTTATGAATTTATTTGTGTTATAAGACAATTCATCAAGGTCAGCCAACAACTAAATTACACCCACATGTGCTCAACATTTTAGTATAAAAGGAGATGACTTGAGATTCATTTCACACTCACTTCACTCTTGATTTCTCTCCACTTGTTCTGGGTTTTAGTGGAAGAAAAATCTAAGAGAGGAAACCCTAAAATGCATAAGGTAAGGAGCCCTAGTATGAAGCCCTAGACACAGTCAAGAAGGAAGGCTACACACTACCCAATACATTGGTCTCTACCCCTAACAAAATCCTAAGGAGGATGCCCTAACACAGTCCTAAGGAGGACGGTGTAGCAGAAATTCAAAGGAGGAGACCCTACTTCTATACGTTGCATAAAGGCGCCTAGATGCAGTGCTAGGATGGAGAAATAACATGATGGAGGAGGCCCTACTCACTGCCCTTATATGCAGATCTAATATGCCCTAACCGTAGGTTTTCCCAGCCTTAACCTAGTTGTCTAAAGCCTAGACGCAATTAGATTAGGAAGGCCGAGGAGATTCTGGACAACATGATGTGGATGACATTAAGGAGGCCAAGCAGTGGATATCTTGAGGACTCTTCTCTCTTGTAAAAGGTTGAGTAAAGGGACCCTCCTACTGTGACTAGGCCGCAACTAAGGCAGGATTCCAATGAGGGTTTGAAGGGTTGTCTTAAGGTCATTTCAGGTGACTGAATTATTGGAAGGAGGGTCGTGAAGCTTTGCTAGAGGGCCGAGGTAAGGTAAGACTATTTCAGAATGTTGTTAGTGTGCAACAAAGGTCTGTGGTAGGCCACAGGCCTAGCCACTCCAAAACAGGCCAACGTGGAAGTGTTAGGGGCTACCATATGCTTAGAACAATAGCATGAGGAGGTAGCCATCTACCTTGACTAGGCTACAATTGTTCAAGGTATGTTTTGGGGCATGATTGTTGGATTGTTGTAGGTTACAATGGGATAGTAGAAAGCACGATGCTGCAAACACAAATGGGACAACAATCTATCATAGGAGCAACAATTAACAATGGGACAACAGTATGGAAAACATGGAATGGCAATGTCACTAACAGTGGGACAACAAGCTATGACATGGTACAACAACAATGGCATTGTGCAATGATGGCACAATGGGACAACAACAACAGCAAGGTGCAGCAAATGCAATCATGGTGCAACAGTATGAGTAGTGACAACATTGTGATAAGGGGCATCATGATGTGAAATGCTACAACACAATGATGGGCATCATGACAATGTGAAGTGTAGCATGTTGTGTACAACACTTGCTAGTATAGTACAATGATATTAAATGCTACAATGATATGCAACATGATGGGCACAATAAGGTATAGGATGATGCAGCACTGGTAAGTGCAATAGGATGATAAGGTACAACAAGATGTTGCAGTACCGGAAGGTGCAGCACGATGTAGCATAGTGAGGTGCAGCATGATTACGAGGTGCAACACAATGATAGGTGATGGAGTCACCTTGGAGAATTAGTTGAAGTAGCATGTCTTCAACTGAGCTCAGCTAACTCTTGTATCAACTTCTTAAAGATGATCTATGCTATTATAATTCAAAGTATTGACTTTTGTTGTATATGTACTATCTCTCTTTCTCTACTGAACTATTGAATAACATATAAGAAGAATTGATCAAGGGTTTCCCCACATTGGGGTTTGTCTCTGGCTAGTGCCACATCTTGTGTCCCCTTGTCTTGGCTTGTCTTCTGCGATCTATGTTTATGTTCTATCTGCAATTTACTTTAATGCTGATGTGATTGCTAATCTGGAAAATATATTGAGCTAACTATGAAAATTGAAATAAATTTCCCTAAGCATAGAACATATCTAAAATTAACAGTTTGGAACAAGAGCTTGGAGGACCTATCATACAAAACGAAGTACCCCAAAACACTACAATCAATGATGTACATCGAGATTTGGAAAAAGTAAAATTTCCAAAGTTTTGGGGGTCCACAGATGGTCAATCTGCAGAGGCATGGTTAGAAAACATGGCTATGTGCTTCACTCTGAGAGATTACACCTCAAATATGAAGGCCAAGATGGGTATATTTCAGCTAAAGGGAAACACACTACATTGGTGGAAGACATTGCTAACCCAATTGGGGACTATTTGAAGAAAAAATTATAGAACATTAGCTGCCAGAGGAGTTCCTTGAGAGGCAACTAAATGAATTCAATGCATTAAAGCAAGGGATTCCCTCACTACCAGAGTATGAGGCTCATTTCATGGAATTACTCTATTATGCCCCTCACTTAAACACAAAAAAGCTCAAGGTGAACAAATTTGTGTATGGACTAAATGTTAACATTTGGGTCAAGGTTAGAATCTTAAGGCCTTGCACCTTGCATGAGGCAATTCAGTGGGAAATCATTGCAGAGGAGGACTTGCACGAGGCAATTCAGTGGGAAATCATTGCAGAGGAGGAGATCATGAGCAGTGGACCTAGTAAGTTAACAAGGCCCATAGGATCAGGAGTACCAAGTGGCAACAATATGGAACGTAGAAATTTGCAAGTGGGTCCTGTTCTCAATCATCAAAAGTGGTCAACATGAAATCAAAGAACACCATATAAGCATCCATCTTAGCATTCGCATAGGGTACCTCAACAAACTCGTCAACCACAATAGCACCGACCTATGCGACAACAGAAAGTCACAACACCTTAGCGCCGATCCCAATAGTGTGGCTCTTTCTAGCAGAGTTCCAGGCCAACTCCCGGTTTAGTTGATAGTAGGAGCCAAGCTCCTAAGGGGGGGTGTTGGACTTGTGGAGTTCCTTAATATGAGAGGGATTGCCCTCAAAAGATAGGTAATATCAACTCAACTAAGAATGCAACTACGGTGGGGGATCTGGGGAAGGCTCATCACATCCATGCAACTGTGAACAATCTCTAGGTCAAACACCAGTCCACTATGTTGGAAACCTCAAGTAATATTGATGGTATGAGTTTTATCATTTTTATAGATCTAGGAGCTATTGATTCCTTTATTTCTCTAAATGCATTATCAAGGATTAAACATAAAGCAATTGCACAATATGAATTTAGACATGTAGAAATGGCATGTGGTATGAAAAGAACTGTAGGAAGGATGGTAAAGGATTGTGAGGTGGACTTGGGTGTATGTAAGACCAAGGTATCCTTGTACTCTACAATTTTAGGAGTCTATGACGTAGTTATAGGAATGGATTAGTTGGATTGATATGAGGCACTCCTAGATTACAAAGACAAGATTCTACATTTCACAGACGATGATGGCCAAAGAAAATCGTTAAGGGGAAAGTATCGAGGGGTGTCCTTGAGGTTCATCTCCTCCATGCAACTAATGAAATATAGGTGAAAGGGATGTCAAATGTTCTTGATGTTAGCTCTAAACGAAGGGTGATTTTGAAAACCTTGATAAACATCCATTTCTTTTTGAATTTAAGGATGTATTTCTTGAAGAACTACCTGGGCTACCCCCAAAAAGGGAAATTGATTTCACCATTGACCTTAAACCAGGCACTGAGCCTATTGCAAAGGCACCCTATCATATGTCGGCTCTATAGCTAAAGGAATTGTAGATCCAATTAAAGGAATTGTTGGACGTGGGGTTCATATGACCTAGCATATCTCTATGGGGAGCCCCTGTGATTTTGGTTAAGAAGAAGGATGGGTCTTGGTGACTGTGCATTGACTACCACCAGTTGAATAAAGTGACAATAAAAAATCAATACCCTCTACCATGGATAGATGACTTGTTTGATCAAATGAGGGGGTTGACTGTGTTTTCAAAGATAGATCTGAGGTCGGGATATCATCAGTTGAGAATCAAGGAAGAAGGTATCCCGAAGACAACCTTTAAGACAATATTTGAGCATTATGAATTTGTAGTTTTACCCTTTGGACTAACAAATGACCCAGTTGTTTTCATGAGTTTGATGAATGTAATATTTCAAGATTACATAGACAAGTTTGTACAAGCCTTTATCGATGACATTTTGATTCAAAGACCCCAGAAGAACATGACGAACACTTAAGGATAGTTCTACAATGCCTTAGGGAAAACCAATTATATGGGTAGTTGTCAAAGTGTTCCTTTTACCAAACCAAGATTCATTATCTTGGACACATTATCTCTGGGGATGGTATCGCAATAGACCTGGTAAAGATCTAGGCCATCATGGAATGGCCAACACGAACCAATGTTCATGAAATACAAAGTTTCATGGGCATGGCAGGGTATTATCATAGATTTTTTGAAGGGTTTTCGAAGATAGCAAGCCCCATCACTGAGCTCCAAAGAAAGAACAAGAAATTCAATTGGATTGAAAGATGTGAAGAGGCATTCCAAAGGTTAAAGGTGTTATTAACGACAACACCAATTTTGAAGGTGTCAAATATGGAACAAGAACATTTGATTTGCACTCATGCCTCCAAGGAAGGCTTGGGTTGTGTGTTGATGCAAGATGGAAGAGTAATAGCTTATGCATAAAGGAAACTTAGAACCCATGAAGAAAACTATGCAACCCATGATTTAGAAATGGTAGCCATTGTTTATGCACTAAATATTTGGAGACACTACCTTCTAGGAAGGAAGTTTGATCTTAGGACTGACCATCGTGGGCTACAACACATATTCACTCAAGACCACTTAAATGGAAGACAAAGACGATGGTCTGAGCTAATTAGTGAATATGATTTTGATATCACTTACATAAAAGGAACGGTAAATAGGGTGGTTGATGCTTTAAGTAGGAGGCCTAAGATATTTTTAGTGATTCCCTTAAAGACAATTTGAGGGAGAAATTGCTTGATTTACAGTTTAAAGACACCTGGTACCAAGAGGTTAGAAAAAGTTTGAGGGAGGATGAGATGAGGGTCCCAAAATATGAGGAATACTCCCTTGATAATGATGGGATACTACGATTTCGGGGAAGGATATATGTACCACAGAATGAAGATATATGCCAATTAATCTTAAATGAAGCACATCGTGTAGTATACATGACACACCCTGGTGTTAAGAAGACATGCTTCAGATGTATGTGATGGACCAACAAAAGAGATGGGAGAAGTCTTTACCCCTCGTGGAATTTTCTTACAATAATAGTTATCAGAGTTCCATCAAGATGGTGTCATTTGAGTTCTTATACGGAAGACCTTGCAGAACACCTCTCAGTTGGGACCGACTAGAGGACCAAGTATTAATAGGACTAGAAGTTGTGCAAGAGATGGAAGAACAAATGACTATGACTAGGGGAAGGATAAAATAAGCACAAGATCGACAAAAGAGCTATGTTGATGCTCATTGGGTAGACCGAAGTTATGAAGTGGGAGATAGGGTGTTCCTGAGAGTAAGGCCCCAAGAAATCTCTATAAAATTTGGGAAGGGAGAAAAATTGTCTCCAAAGTTTGTGGGACCTTTTGAAATCTTAGAAAGGAAAGGGCTAGTGCCATATAGGCTCATCTTACCTCCATCTTTAGCGTGACATGTTTCATATTTCTATTTTGCGTCATTATATTTCAGATCCTTCGCATGTTATTGACTTTGGTCATTTGCAGGTTTCGGATGAGAGAACAGTAATGGACTAGCGAACTTTGCATATTGGATCAATGAAATTTGCAGCTTAGACAATGATTAGTTGACCAGGCTAAGGTCCAGTGGGACAATTATAGTCCCAGTTCAGCTACTTGGGAGGACGCCGAGGATATGCGTCATCATTTTCCTTATCTATTCCAAGGACTTCGAGATGAAGTCTATTATTAAGAGGGGGTGTATGTAGTGCCTCGCTCTAGTTGACTGACAGTGATATGACTTTAACATTTATTTAGCCCTAAGGCCCACACTTTATTCTTTGAGAACCTCAGGTTGAGGATCCGGACACATGATTCTATTATTAGTGGTTGTGATGTTTATGTATGTTCTCCATTGGTATTATGATGAAGATAACATTAATGGTTATGTATGTTATCTATTGGTATTATAATGATCGTAGCATTAATGGTTATGCATGTTCTCTATTCATATTATGATGATAGTAGCATAAATGGTTATGTTTTGTCTCTATTGAAATTATGATGATAGCAGTAAATGACACGAATGCTCTCTATTGATATCATGATGATGATAGTTTTGATGGATAGATGTGTTTTCTATTTATGTTACGACGTTGATAACTTTGATGGATATGTATGTTTCCATTTGATGTTATGATGATGATAGCCATGATGGATGGGTCCCCTATGTTACCTACTTGCATTAGTTCTAGTTCACAATGAACAATGACGTGAATGCCTAGGTGAGATTGATGATGCTATTATGACAATGAATAACACTAAGAAACTGTGTTGCTGATGATTATTGAGTATGGCAGGAAACCACTAGAGGCACTCGCATATGACGAGTTGATGACACCTGGTTTGATGAAAATTAATACTTTTTCTTTGAAATTCTAAGTCAATTTTGAAAATCCTGCTATATATGTTTCTCTATATTCTGATGATATGTTAGTAGTTGCAGGCACATATTAGTTGCTTGGCTGAATGACTCACATATGGGTGATGGAGTTGTACAATTGGATGGAACTGCATGGGAGGGGTGGGACAGTGTCCCTGATCTCACCCACTAGCACTCCCACCGTGACTTGGGCTAGAAAGGTTGAAACACCTTCACCTTGAAGATCACGATGTCATGAGGGCAGGTCCCAAAGTTGGGTCGCTCATGAGGATTTTACTAGGGGGCATACATTAAGGCGGATTCCTTGATTATTGACACCATTAGTCTCATTATAGCAGGCAACATAAGAGATGATAGTGGTCTCTGTCATTGCACCTATACTTTCCCCTCGTAGGCACTGAATGCTTGAAGGGAAAATGGCGTGGCACCCTTGGAACTTCAAGGGAATTAATTGAAGAGCACGACCAAACTTGCCACCTTTGAATCATTAAAAATAAATAAATTAATAAATATAATTAAGATATGAAAACCATGTAAATTCACATCAAGTGGTAAATGATGAGTAGAACCAAGGTAATTAAATCAAGAATAAAACTTGGGTTAAGGGGATCATAGGAAGAAATAAAATATTTTACCTTAAAAACCCTACCCTTCCCATGGAAAATTGTTAAAATTGGCAACTAGGGCAAAACTTCATGTGGGTCATCTTATTCATGGCTGATAATATTTTTATTAGATTTCTCTCATCGAGAGGTGTAGGATTGATATAAAGATCATCTGATTCCAATAAGTATTCATGGAGATATGAATTTATTTTGATTGTGGAATTATTATCAAGCCGACC
>APFE031726056.1:0-17001 GCA_000404065.3 Pinus taeda | reverse complement strand
AATCTTATGCAAAAATTAAAAAAAAAACTACACACCTTTTTTCACTTTGTAGGAGCTCGATATTGAATCTGATGTATCTCTGTAATTTTGGATCTCCAAGGCCTGAACTTTATTCATGCGGTAACCCTCTGAGTAATATTTCTAACCTCGTAAGTCTGATCAAGATTGGATTCTCCAATGAAGAGTTATGCCAAATCTCCCACTATGACCTGAGTATAGACTTGTTCGGTAGAGCGAACTTGTATGATGTTCTGCGGGTCACTGCTCCAACCTTAGATTCTAAAAATGATACCCAACAAACTACGATCTGTCCCCTTTCTATAAATTCTTATGAAAGTTCAATCTGATTCTCAAAGTGAAAGTTATGATGATTTTCCCAAGGTCGCCTGTTTGTAATTTAATTCGGGGGTATGCAAAAACCCTAACTTCCTCAGATTATATCTCCTAAGACATCGCGAGTCAAGGTCTGAAATTTGGGCCCGAGGTTCAACGAACTTTCATATCAAATGGGTTTTTCTTTTAGCTTCTTACATGTCACAAAATAAAGGTTATAGCGAAAATTCCATGATGACCTATTTGGAGCAGCGAAATCCTAGAATCCAAAGCTCTGATACCAAATGTTATGAAACTAGCTAACAAAAAGATAGAAAAGATAGATCAACACCTTAGAAATAAGCCTCTTTGAGAGGGAAACCTCCTTTACATTACACAAATGAACAATTCTTAGATGATTCAAATGAAAAAAAATCCTTTTTATATATAGGAGTTTAAGGGGTCACAATATAACCAAAGCCGACCTAACAATAATAATATAAAGGCACAATAATAACAATATGGGGACAATAGGGGAAAAAAAGTAACAATAAGGGATACAATGATAATAGTAATGGGGGAATCACTAGTATTATAGGGACCTAACAGTCCCATCCATAGTGGTTGCAATTTTCCTGCTCCTAGTTTATCAACTTCCTAATCATAAAGCAAGACAAAGTCTCCTTCTGAGAAAATGTGAGGCTTGACATTTCAGTCGTATTGCACCTTGTTTCATTTATTATGTGATTTTTTAGCCGATTTGGCTTCATGACGGGTTTCATCCAGATGGATAAGTTCTAAGAAACGTGTTTCTTCATCAGAAGTGTCAGGTAATAGGTCAATTGCGAGTCTAAGAGATGAAATTTCACAATGTATTGACAAGATTTCCTCCAGACTATACACCATTTGAAAGGGTGTGAATCCAGTGGAATTCCTTACTGAGGTTCGGTATGCCCACAAAGCATAGTATAGGATTACATGTTAGTTTAACTTATGAACCCATATCATTCTTATTTTATGAACCCATATCATTCTTTGAAGCATTCACTTAAGGACTTTGTTGATGGCCTCAACTTGTCCATTAACTTGTGGATAATAAGGAGTATAACTATCATGTGAAAGTCCTAAATTGGTAGTTAACTCAGTCATCATGTGATTGAGAAAATGCGACCCATGATCTGTAACTATAGCATGTGGTACACCAAACCAGGCAACCACATGGTTGAGAAAGAAAAGTGCAGATATCTCCCCACTGTTGTTTAATGTAGGCATCGCCTTGGCCCATTTTGTGAAATAATCAACAACAACTATAATGTACCCATGCCCACCGGCCGAGTGAGGGCTACATGTCATGAAGTCAATGCCCCATTTGGTAAACGGTCTAACAACGATGACAGGATGCAATGGTGTAGGTGTTAATATAGCTTTACAGTCATAGATCTGGGATGCATGATAGCTTCTAACAGCAATAATGCAATCTTTGAATATGGTAGGCTAGAAGTAACCAGCACAGAGAATCCTTTGTGTAGTAGCATAACCAGATAAGTGTCCACCACAAGCACCTAAATGGAAATGATTCAAAACTTTCTTGGCTTCCTCATGTGTGAGGCATTTCCGTAAAATCATATCGATACCACGACAGTAAAGAGTGTCACCAATGATCAGATAATATTTGGCTTGGTATCGGACACGTCGCCGTTGCGAGTGAGAGATATCGGACCAAAAAGTTTGGGTCTGGAGATAAATCAATATGTCTCCATACCACAGGTCAGATGATGAAATCAAGAATAGAGACTCATCCAGAATTGATGGCTCTGATGTTGAATCAATGGCATTTGAGGAAAGGTCGCAAAGAAGCTCAACAAAAACTAGAGATTTTTTTGATTTGGATTTGATGAATTTCAAATCAAATTCCTACAAAATGATAATCCATTTTGAGTATTCCCCCCCAACAATTGACGTAAAAAAATATGTCATAGGGTTGCAATCCGAAATGACAATGGTCTTTCAGAGAAGGATATAGTGGCGAAATCTCTATACAGCCTGAATAACAGCCAAAGCTAGATTTTCGACGTAAGAGTACTTAACTTCTGTATCATTGAAATTGTGACTAAAATAATATATCCCATCTTCGATGTTCAATCCCATCTTCTTCTTGGACTAAAACCATTGTAATGGTTCTATCTATAGTGGCGAGATACATGAAGTAGTCATTTTGATAATTTGGGGAATACATTAATGATAGTCTAATCAAGGTATCTTTAAGAGCATCAAAGGAATCTTGCGGAACCTGATCCCAATGGAAGGGTATCCCCTTTTTCAAAAGAAAAATAAATCCTTTAGTCATTTTAGCATAATTGGGAATGAACCTCCTCAAAAAGTTAGCCTTCCCTTGGAGTCTTTGTAACTGTAGTAGATTGGAAGGTGGAGGCAAGTCAAGAATTACCTAAACCTTAAGAGGGTCGAGTTGAATTCCTTCCTTAGACACTATTAAACCAAGAAAATGACCAGAACCAACACAAAACACACATTTGTGTGAATTGAGTCATATTTTGTAGTGTTGGCACTGTAAAAATATAGCTCTCAAATGTTGCGAGTGATCAATCCACTTTCGTGAATGAGTAGGTAAATCACCAAGGTATGGTTAAACAATATGTTTGATGTCATGGAAAGCATAGTTCATTGCCCTTTGAAAAGTTGCCCCTGCATTATCCAAACCAAACGGGAGTTTCCTATAAGCGAATGTGCCCCATGGACAAATAAAATCAGTTTTAGATTGGTCCTCTGGGTGGATATTGATCTGATTATAGTTGAAAAAGCATCCATAAATGAAAATATTTCACATCTGGCACATTCATCAATAATATGGTCAATAAAGGGAGTAGGGTAATTGTCTTTTGGACAAGACTTATTAACATCCCTATAATCGACACAAACTCATATTGTCCCTTGTTTCTCCATGATAGGAACAATATTGGAAACCTAATCAGTAAGAGGAGCAGGGTATATGAAACCAGTATGCAAAAGTTTTTCAACTTATATTTTAATGGAAGCAACCTTCTTTGGATGAACAAGACAGAGGCATTGTCACACTGGTTTGACATCAAGATACATTTTAATTTCATGTTCAACTATACTAGAGTCAATACCTGGAATCTCCTCATATGACCATGCAAATATATCTCAGAATTCATGAAAGAGAGCACGGTAAATAAAAATTTCTGATGGAGAACAATATTTTCCAACATGAATATTTTATACAACTTTAGGTTTGGTTGAAATATTGATAGAAATAGTTTCTTCGATATTTGACAAGTTTCGTTTAGAATCTATTGTATTTATAAAAATGGAATTCGAAAGAAAATCACCAACTGAATGGTGATTAAGTTCATTTGAAAAATCTTCTTTGTGATCTGGAAGATGGGAACGATGATGATAATATTCCCATGGTTCTTCTTCTATCATCAATGATTGGATGATTCCTTCATTAGTAGAAAATATACGTGAAAAAGGATAAGAGGAAGTACCATATTCTAATGAATGATCTACCCATACAATTGGCAAAGATGAATTTCAGTTTTCCGCACAAGTTAGAAAGATTGATTGCTATACAAGCTCAGTGGGGCTTAGCGACATGATTTCATTACTACTGTCAACTTCAGAACTATTGGTTATCTTCCTTAAATTAGATGAAGTGGAAGAAATCATATTGCAAGTCTCAACTTTTGCCACTTCTGCCATGTTTGATGGTGACGGTAGTGAAATAGTACCCATTAGGGAAGAATCCTTGAAGAGACCTACACCAATGTTTTGAAGAGATAACCAAGGTCCGTGAACTAATGGAACGCTTCCAGTAGCCTATGAGCTAGAGGTGAAGAAGGTGAGTTGATCAATAACTATGATTCCACCTTTATGAGGGAATGCAATCATACAAAAGTATGTCGAAACCACAACAACCATAACATATACCCATGGTATTCCTAGAAAAATGTTGTAGTCAAGGGGTCCGTCAACGACCTCAACTTCAACAGTTATTGTTTTCCCCCCTAGTTCACTTTGCAGATTACTCAAGATTCCACAAGGCATATATATGCGACTGTCAAAAGCTTTTAATGTTGTTGGTGGATGTGAAAAAGGCGGTGAGCCAAGTGTTTTCCAGAAATTCATTGACATAATACAAGTAGATGACCCTTCGTCAATAATTGATGAATAAGTTTATTCAAGTCATTTACTTGAATTAGGAATGTTAATTGTGCTGGTAGCTATGGCGTATAACCCACATGGTTGAAAACCACAAGATTGTAATTCGTTGGATCGATTCCACCAATTGCTGACAATAAAGCTTGCTTTTGGGAGGGACAATTTTGAAGCACCTCAGGCGTCAACATAGCAGAAGGTGACTGAGCCAAATCTTCTACTATGTTATAGTTTTGTGATGCTCAAGCTTGAGGGTTAAATGTTGATTTATGTAAAACTCCCTTATGAAGTTTTATTGTTAATTCTGGTGCAATAAATGGTGGAATAGGATTTGAGGAAGTCGAAGTTGAAGGATTAGGTTGATCAGTGGCTTGGTTATTCGACGATGACAATTTATTTCACTAGATTCAGTTCTAGTGTCCTCAAGTAATTGTGGAGATTCCACTTCAGTAAAAGATGTACCAATAATTTTTAGAGTAACTGGAATCATAATACTTACTGGTATAGGTGTTCCTGGTAATTCAAATGAAGAACTAGAAGTTTGTGAAGTAATGGATTTAGTCAAATGAGATTGCTTTGACTGGATAGGTGTAGCTTCAGGCAGTAAAGGCGGTTTACTCGTTGTTCTCTGCAAATGACAGGGTAAGGGTTGATGTTCCTCCATGATTGTTGATTGATTTTATTATAAAAAGAAATAAACAAAAAGGGGTAAGCTAGGCAAAAGGATTACCAAGCAACTGTGAATTGCATAATACCTCCTGGTGAATGTCATAGTCGATTCACCTTTTCATTGTATATATCATTTTACTTTTGAATAATATAAGTGTGGGTAGTCGGTGTTGGGATTTGAAGCTTGAAGTGAAGACCCTAAGATCTTAGCATTTGTTGCCATATATAAGTCATTCAGTTGAGTAGGTTTAGTAAGTCAGTGGTCATTTTTCAATGTGTTAATCATACTTTCAGTTTATCAATTGACTTTGTTACCTAATGAATAGGCTACTAGTCTACATTTTTGTTCTTGGCACCTCACTAGGAGGCTACCATCCCCAATGGAGCCAATGTTAGGGTTAGTAGTTTTTATTTGTCGAATGTCTTCAAATTTTTTAATTTTTGGTTTTAATAACCTGAACTTATAGTCACTCTTACTGTCATAAGTTCGAAAATCACCGCCCGACATCACCATGAGTTTAGTCATGAAGTGGTATAGTCAAAACATGAAGCAATATTTAGTAATTAGGAGTTATGGTTACATATTTATGAATAGTCAAGTCATAGGGTATGTGTTAGTTATGTGTCTGTCTGATAGTTTCTCTTGATATCATTGCAGTCAATTTCTATTGTTTAAGGAAAAAGGTCTTTTGATAATATCATATTTCTTATTTCCCCCTCTAATCTACCCTTGTTTCCCTAGTTTCATATCTTAAACCTTCCATTATCCATTCATAAATCCCTTTCCCAATTACCTATTCATTACTCATATAATTTTAATTTTCCCCATCCTATCCTAAACCTATCCCCTAAAAAGACCATGATTACACACTATACATGGCATAACCCATATATTCCCCACTATCCAAGAACGCATGATCCCTAATGTTCTAATGATTCCCATGCACAAACTATCATATCATCCTAAATGGAGTGCCTTATCACGTCGTGCTACATGACAAATTAAGTGCTAATTCAAATCAAACAAGTGACTGCCATATCTTTTGCACAATGTCTGCATTGTTGAGTTCAAGTTGTTGATTATCATGGTTAAAGAATAGGGATTAATTTGTAGCTAAGCCAGTGATCGAGGATAGGGTACAACTAACACAGGTTCATTTGCTATGCACTGGTGCTACACATTCATCACTACACATACCGCTACATAGTCACTACACATCATCCTTCCAAATCCACACAACCTTAACATGACTTGATTCTCACTTTTCTGCTAATCTAGAGGTAGGGTCTTAACACTTAGATCCTAATGTTTGTGAATGAGTCAAAATTAGGATTAGAAAATTCATTATTAGCCTCATATTTATGAGTTGTTGTGCATGCCTTATGCCACACAGATTCTCTTTTAAAATTGAAATCGGTGTTTCGCAAATGAATGGTGGTGACTATTATATGCTAAGTTGGTCTTGGTAAAGGTTTTTAGGGTTGTGTTATTTGTTAGTAGTCTTTGAAGGTGTCAGTATGCCTTTTCCTAACTTCACATGTCTGTGAAGCACATCTTATTGTCAATGATGTCTAAAAACCAAAGTCTTATATTGCTATTGTGGTCTGCGTACCCTACCACAAAGGTCCAAGAGATATTTCCATGTGTATATGAGTAGATGGCTCCCATTGCAAGCAAAAAGGGAGGGGAAATTTTACAAGTAGAGACAAAAAGTATAGCCCTAGTTTAGGTTGATTGCCTCAAGGAGATATTTCACCCATGGAGGTTTGTGAATATAAATAAGAGCCAAAAGATGAACCAGTAGTTGACGCAGTAGTGAAGGAAGAAGTTTAGAGGAAGAAAAAAAGAAGAAGTCAAGTAAGAAGCCAAGCACAAAATAAAAGAATAAGGTTCAAACACTAGAGGTTCATGTGGCAAAAGTTCCAACAAAAAAGGTTCAGTTGATAGAGTTAAGACTTGAAGAGATAGTTCAAGATGCATAGTTCTTATTGAGACCTAGAACTAGGTCAAATTCCAAGCAAGTTGTTGAGGAGCCAACTCCTCAATGAGTTGATGCTCTTCTAGAGGAAGACGACCAAGATAGAGGAAGATGACCCAAAAGATTGCTAATATGAAGGATGCACTTGCAAAATCACAGCTGAAGATATCCTTTTTAAAGAGACAGAACCAAGAGCTTAGAGAGACAACCTTACAAGTAGAGCAACCAAAGGAGGAAGCAAAGGAACCCCCCAAGTCTACTACACAGGATAACTAGAAGGCATGTAACTAGGGCATCAAAATTTCAACCAGAGTGGGTGCAGCAGATGAAGAAAATATCCTAGTCACTTGATAGACCAGATATTGATCAATAGAGGGAGTATCATAGGTATCTGAAAGAGCTTTAGGATTTTCAAGATAGTGAAAACTACAAGAAATTTGTTAACCAGTTACTTGTGGATTGTAACGAAGAATTGATTGATGCCTTCAAGGCAATGGACAGATGCAACGTAGAAAATGTTGGATGATATTGTCAATTGTTTCAGAAATATTTGTGCACTATGATCTTTATTAATAATAATACTTAAAGATGACTTATTCTAGTGATCAATGCAGAGATACTTGTGGTATTATGCTTTGAATTTGTTTCTCTTCTGTATTTGTTACCCTATTTAATTTCTTCCTCATCCTTCTTTAAGGGTATAATGGAACAACTATATTAACATTCCTTATGCATGCACTAGTTTAGTTGTATTAATGTTTCAGATGTAAATGAAATGTGTTATGGCTTTAAATCTTTTGGTTTCCCTCTTAATACTCACCCATTGAAATGCAATAACAAAAATCTCATTTGTTCTGGTATGTGTGGATGAGTGTTTTATATGTTCAATTCCCACTGTACTACAATCATTTTCCTATTTGAACTATGTGTTAGACATGCCTTTGTGCATGTAATTGGTGGGTATATGCATAGGTATGACAAACTAGTAATTTTATGATCACATGCATCAATATTCAAGAACCCTATATGTGAAGTGAACTCTATCCAAATATCTCAAAATGAACTCTATATGTAATTTTCATATCCAGATATGTTAAAATGAAGCTTATAGAAGCAAAACTTATGGACACAAAGACGCTCTAAAATTCGTGAATCTTGATGTCATCCTTCTTTACCAAGCCAGTCTGTAGTCATAGAAGAAAAAAACTTATCAAATATCATTTATTGCATACATTGGCATCTTCCAATAAGCAAAGAAAGGAGGAAAGAGGCATGAAAACTTACTTTGATTAAGAATTTGGAGACATTTTTGTTCACCTTGAAGCTAAATCACCTTTCCTAGCTCTTCGTCCTACACAACATTTTCGTTGCAGCAGAACTCCTTCTTCAAGTCCTTCAGAATCCTATTGTAATGGTAATCCTTATGGAGCCTTGAATTATGGTCATACATTTCCTGCCATTACATTGTTGAATGCGTATATCGATATACTCATCCTTTCATGTTCTTTTTCCTGCTCCCCTCTCCTCTTCTTCACCAAATTCTGAATCCTTCAATGGATCTGAATTTATACAACTCAATCCACCCACAAATAAACGCAGCCATTAAACTCTAATATATAACATCCATTAGCTTTAAGTCAATAAGAAATAAGAAAAAAAAGCATAAAATCATGAATCTAATTGTTTCTTGGGCCTTAGTTTGGGATGTAATTTCCAACAATGGGCTTCATCATGCCCAGCATTGGAACAATGTTGGCATATGGTTTTATCCCCTTCTTTATTCACAATTGCATTCTTCTTTTCGTTCCATTTCCCCCGCTTCTTTTTCTCCTTAACTTTGAAAGGATTCTTCTTACTACCCTCTTCCTGAATGTTCTTTCCCCTTGCTTCAAGGTGCGTGGCTTGCACACATACCTCATCAAAATTGCTTAGATTGAACATAAGGATAGTATGTTTCAAATAGGAATGTAAACCCCCAATATATTTCAATAGTGTATCTTGGGAACTCAAATTTACTCCTAACAACAAAGCCCTCTTTCTAAACTCCAGAGTGTAGTCTTGGACTGTTTGGCCTTTAAGATGCCTAAAATTCTGCTAACTCATAATGGATTTTTGCATATAGGCTAAAGGGTAAAACTGTCTTTTAATTGCAGAAACAAATTCAACCCAGGAAATGGATATCTTACCATGAATTCACATTTCCTCTTAATTCTTTGCTTCCCACTAGACTAATGTTGCTCCTTCTAGCCTCAATGAAGCAAACGAGATCTTTATGTCATCTTCTTGAAGTTTCTGAATTATGTAGTATACCTCCAATTTTCGAATCCAATTGTCTAAATTTTCTTACATTCACATTCACTTTTCTAAAGGAACAATAGTTAACATTTGAAAGACACAATTATAAGAAATTGAAAGAAAAGGAGGAAAATTATGAGAAGCTAGAAGCATATATCATTTCACTAAGAAAGGAACTAGAGACAAAAAATTCTCAATTGAATCAAAGGTTTAATTTTCGAAAGATTACTAAACTATTTCATGATATTCTCAATTTCCAAATATCACATTTTATCAAGATAGGTCTTGGCTACATCTAAATCTTAAGATCTACAAGGGAGAGGTAAGCACAAAGCCATGAAATAGGGAGAACGAAGAAACACCCAAAATCTATGAAAATATTCTCAAAGGTTTTACCAACTATGAAAGAAAAATTGGAAAAGAAGTTAAGGACCAACATAGACCTAATTTTTATTGGTAATAACAACAATGATAGGTTTAAAAAAGTTTTTCCTCCATAAGCTTTTCATCATTCAATGTATAGCATAATTGAATTAAAAATTATTATGAATAAAAAGATGAGTCATATAAGCTTAGAAACTTTAGTAATAGTAAGAAAACACAAATAATAAGAGATATTATATTTAATACAAATTGAGATATAAGATTATATATACACTATTTCCAAAATAATACCAATAATAAGACTCATAATATTGTGTTATTCTTCAATCTCATGATACATTTTTTATCTTTTCAAAATGTTATCAAATCAATTAGAGACCAAGATTTTAAGCCATTTTTATGAGAATAACACATGAGGAATTACTAACCTTCGACTATTTTTCAGAAAAGACGACTAGAAGAGACGACTCAAAGTAACGACCTATAGGTTTTTACAAAATAAAAGGATTACTTTTCATTTACTTTAAAAATAATTAGCTTAAATTTTAGATTTAAAATTATTATCTTAAAAGGTCAAAAAAATTATAGAGTATTTATAAAAATGATTACAATTTTGAATATATTTACATCACCAAACATTTTATATAGTTTATATATTAAAGACGATAAGATTCATAAAAATTTCTAAACTTCAAGAGAACTAAATTTCCCAATCATATTAATTAATATCAGTAATTAATAAAATACCAATAAAAAATTATGAATAATGATATTAAACTTTGTCTCTTATATTTTCAGTATGATATACAAGTTCAATAAGCAATGAGCGGTTGTACCTATAAAACAATAAATGACTAGCAGTTGTTTCTATTGATAACATGCTAACTTGTGGAAAGTAATGTAGCTTTATGTAAAGGAAATAAAAAACATGTATATTGGACAAACACATAAAGTGATGATTAAAATGTTATATATTCAGGAAGTGTAAGCAAAGGAGTTTAATGGCTAAGTTAATAATGAAACAATTATTTATTGATGCGGTGTAAGAATGACACTTGTTGGCATGATATCATAGGAGGTGGTCACATGAAATTTTAAGTTATTTATTTTTATTCTCATAACAAAAAAATTTGAAGAGGTATTTTCAATTGAAGAAGCACTGGTTGAAAGTGCAAAGCAACTTAATGTTAAATCTATTGCTAAAAAATGCAATTCATAAGCTTTCTAAAACTGGCACAATATCTCTCAACATATACATAAATGGAAAAAGATATACTATTTAGAATAGAACAAATCGTCGCTCCATCTAATAATGTAGTGCAATTTACAAGATCTAAAAACTACTAGAAAATCCTATATACGTACATATATTTGCAGGGAAAGAAAAAAATGTTATAACAATTTTTATAAAGAATTATCCAACAATATGTAAATATAAAACATAAAAATTTATATCAATATCTACAAATAATATGATAATTAGTAATTAATAAAATACCACTCAACAAATTTAATATTAAATTTATGAATGATGATATTAAACTTTGTCCCTTATTTTTTCAATATCATATACATATTTCATGAACAACCATTGGTTGTACCTATAAAACAATAAGTGACTAAGGGGTTGTCTCTATTGATAATATGATAAATTGTGGAAAGTAATGTAACTTTATGTAATAGGGAAATAAAAAATGTGTATATGTAATTTTTTTTTTTTTTTGTAAATCGGACTATTCTATTATAATACAAAAAGTTACAGAGGGTACATTATCCGCCAAAATTGGCTACATGAACAGGATAACAATTTGAATCTGAAACTGAGCCTGATAGGGAGGACTGTGAGACCGTCCTCGTTTCCCCAACTAGAACCATAACTATGCTGATGACTACAAAACTGAACCTACCACTCCCTACAAAGCGAGGGAGGAGGTTGCAGACCCTGACAATACGGAGAAAGTGCTTACAGACGCTGAACTGATAAGGCAGAACCACCATTACAGACACAGATACATAAACCATGATTGACATAGACCTTGCAGAAATAAACATAGACATGGACTGACTCCCATAATCGACAGGTGCAGCTTTGATGACTTCCAAAAATGAACAGAACATAACCATACCGCCATAGAAGCCCAGACCGCGCGCCTAGGTGCGAGGATTTGGAGGCTCCTCCACCATCGGGCTGATGAAAGTGCCGTGTGGCTCCTCCACCACCGGGCAGCCGTAGGAGTCTGAGGCACTCGTGTCGGTGTAAGGCGTAGTGTTCCTCTCAGGCTCGCTTGGTCCAGCTTGGTTCCTCGCCACCTCACCCGCGGCTTCCTGAGACTGTAATTGCTGATCATGAACAGGCGATGGTGGCCTTGGATCAGCTGGGGCACCAGGTCGGTCTTGGTGCTCGCATTTCTCAATGCGCACTGAGACGAAATACACAGCATTGTCCAGGATGCAGGGGAACATGAAACGGGCTGATGGATGCTCTCCAAAGGGACATACTGCCGACCTGCCCCGCCCTTTGCCTCGCCCTCTCCCTGTGCGAGCTTGTGGGGAGAGAATTTCCTCTGAGGATGCAGAGGACTATGGAGATGAGGCTCTTGCTCAGGCTCTGCCTCTTGAGCCACCACGCCGACAGGCTCCCCGTTGCCGTTCTCGTGGCATGATTCCACGCCAAAACTAACCAAAGGACGCAGACTCTTCAGGAGCTGGATTTCGATGCTTTTCTCCCAGGACAGAGGCTAGGCCTGATACAGAACCACACCCAGAGAGATTAACCCAGCTAAATGACCCGACTCGCACTCAGAAAATACAGTACGCTCTAGAAATGCCCCTCGAACCAGGACCTCAGGAGACAGCAACGCTACACAGATCAAAATTCTCAAGTGTTTCAGGCTCGCAACCAAGGCCTCAAGAGCTAAGGGCCGAGGTTGATGGACAATCTTTCTCTCACCCCGGGCAGACATCCAAGAATTGAATACTCCTCTCCCTAACGAGACCAGGCAACCGGACAACCAGACACCCAGAGCTTCACTCACCAGACAACTAGAGCTGCGCTCAACAGAGCTACTGTCGCGTCTCACCAGCTTTCGCAGACAGTTCCCCTCACCGCTCACTCTTGAAACCAGAGAATTCCTCAGCCTTACACCCCGCTCAACCAGATAACCAGAGCTTCGCTCGCCTGAACCTCGCGAATGCTTACCCCTCGGCGTCGAAATGCAGCCTCTCGGCGGTCTAATACCTCTGCCAACTTGCGAGAGCCCGCCTGCATTAACTCTGGCTGGACTCCTTCGCGAGTCTTTGGCCCATCTGTCCAGAGCTGGCGGCCACTTGTCATTGAATGACGCCGCCTGCTCATTAATTGCACAGTCATTCACCCGCAGCCGGGGGTGTGTATGTAATTATTAGACAAACACATGAAGTGATTATGAAAATGTTATATATTTACGGAGTTTAAGCAAGAATTTTAATCTCTAAGTTAATAATGAAACATTAATTTATTGATGCAAAAAGGGCAAAAGAAAATTATTATCTTAAAAAGGTAAAAAACAATAACTTAAAATTATTATTTTAAAAAGGCAATTTTTTTTACAAAGTATGTATAAAAATCATTATAAATTTGAATATATTTAAATAATATCACCAAACATTTATAGTTTGTATATTAGGGATTAGTAAAATTCATCAAGATTCTTAAACTTTGAGAAAATTAAATTTTCCCTTGCTTCTACCTGATATACAAGTACATACTTGATTGGTGTTGTAATACTCTCTCTCTATATATATTAAGTGGTTCGGGTAAATAAGGGATTTGGACCTAAATACAATACACAATTTTCACGAAAGTTATTGGGATGACATTCAAACAAGTGGTTAATGATGAAATGCAGTTTTAGATTAGTTATTTTTATTCTCGTAACCAAAAAAAAGTGAAGAAGAATTTTCAATTGAGGAAGAAGTACTTGTGGAAAATGCAAAGCAGTTTAATGTTAAATCAATTGGGAAATAATGAAATTCATAAGCTTTCAAAAATGACACAATATCTCACCTCATATACATAAATGGAAAAAGATATACTATTTAGAAAATAACTCAGTGCAATTTACAACCTCTAAAAACCACTAGAAAATCCTACGTACTTACATATATTTGTAGGTAGGGAAGGAAAAAAAGTTGTACCATCTCAATATCCAGGTTAGTAAAATACAATTTATAAACTCTAATTAATCTAATATAACATCCCACACAGCATATACATACTGCCATCTTTGAAAAAAAATTCCTTCTGCCTTGGATAAGAATAAATCGTATCAATATGAGAGTTGACAAAGTAGAATTTACAAAGCCTTATTTATATAACCTAACATTCCACATAACATATACACACTGCCATCGTAGAAAACAAAAGTTCATATCCAAATATCTCAAAATGAACTCTATATATAATTATCTCTATATGTAATTTTCATATCCAGATATGTGAAATGAAACTCATAGAAGGAAAATTTATGGACGCAAAGATGCTCTAAAAGACGTGAATCTTTATGTCATCCTTATTTACCAAGCTGGTTTGTAGTCATAACAGAAAAAGCATGTCAAATATCATTCAATGCAACTTCAGCAATCCAACCCCAACCAATAAGCGAAGAAAGGAGATAATAGGCATGAAAAATTACTTTGATTAAGAAGTTGGAGACATTTTTGTGTTAGCCAAAGGAGGAAGCAAAGGAACCTCCCAAGCCTACTACACAAGATAACTAGAAGGACTGTAACTAGGGCATTAAAATTTCAGCAAGGGTGGGTGCAAGAGATGAAGAAAATAACCTAATCACCTAATAGACCAGATTTTGATCAATGGAAGGTGTATCACAGGTATCTAGAAGAGTTTCAGGATTGTCAAGACAATGAAAATTACAAGAATTTTTTTAACCAGTTACTTGTGGATTGTAATGAAGAATTGATTGATGCCTTCAAGACAATGGACAGACGAAACACATTTGTCAAATGGTCTCTCTCTGCAAGGAGACAAGTAAATAATTTGTATGGCAGGAACTTGGTGTTCAAGAGAAGGTTGAGGCTCATGAAACAAATGTTGGCAAATGCTTGGAGGTTGGTGAGGAAATTTAAAGACGTTGTTGAAGTGCCTCCACCTATTAATGTGCCTAGGCCAAGGCCTAAACCATAGCCAGAGTAAAAAATATGATACTCCATCCAAACGCATTGAGATCAAGTCAACTCCCAACAAGCCTTCGACAAGTAAAAGAAAGAAGAGGTAATGGTTTGTTTGCTAAATGTATAGATTTTTATGATTGATGGAGACTGTCAGTGTTGCACAGCAGAATCCTTTCAGTTTTTTCAAAACGCTACATGTGTCATTTTTTTAATCCTGAAGGTTGGCTTGGGTAGTCTGAGAGTGTTGATTATATAGCTAGACCATTTTGTGAATTTTGGGGTGGGAAACGAGGTATAAGCATAATTTGAAATCTTTCTACGCAGCTGTTGTGCAGATGTTGTGCATAGTTTGCATGGAGTGTTGAGGTTGCTACATGTAAGGGGAAGAATGATAGAATGTGTTGTTGTGCCAGAAGATTGTTCATTTCCTAGTCACCAGTGAGATGTCTACTAGCACGTGGAAAATCATGCCAACATGTCATGCTACACAGTTACTGTGCAACACAAATTTGGTAGTTGATTGTTGTTCCTTCTTTTTCTCATTTCTAAAAGCATGGTTACTATGATAATGATAAGATTTTCATGGATTATAATGGTGTCTAGATAGGATAACACGACAAGAGATAAGTTAGTTTTGTCTTTTTCTACTAAAAGCAAATTGAATATATTTTTAAGAACTTGCTACTGTTGTGATAATTTCGGCCTATCTCATGGATAACGCATTGATTGTATCTGGTCATGGGATATTTGAAGATGTAAGGATATTTAATGCCAAATTATAGAAGCTAGAAAAGGTTAGATGTTATTGTGAACTGTTTCAGAGATATTTGTGCACTATGATATTTATTAATAATAATACATAAAGCTCCAGTGATCATTACAGAGATACTTGTGCTATTATGCTTCGAATTTGTTTCTCTCTTGTGTATTTGTTACCTTATTTAATTTCCTCCTCAGCCTTCTTTAAGGGTATAATGGAACAACTATATTAAAATTCCTTATGCATGCACTAGTTTAGCTCTCTTAATGTTTCAGATGCAAATGAAATGTCTTATGGCTTTAAATCTTCTGGTTTCCCTCTTAATACTCACCCATTGAAATGTAGTACCAAAAATCTCATTTGTTCTCACATGTATCGATGATTGTTTTATATGTTCATTTCCCACTGTACTTCAATTGTTTTCCTATTCAATGTGCTAGACAGGCCTCTGTTCATGTAATTGGTTGGTATATGCATAGGTATGACGAGCTAGTAATTTTATGATCACATGCATCAATATTCCAGAACCCTTCAACAATTTCCAATAAAATTTAAAAATTCTCTTCAAATGTGGTCTTTGTCAAAATATGCACTTCAAAGTCTCTAATTTTTAGGTCTTTCAAATGAGGGAGCCCCCTCTGGCTAGAAAAGACCAGTTTCTAGCCAAAAGTGGTTTGTGGTTACCTCTGTGACACTTTCCTCTGCCTAAATGGATTCATAGTGTCCTAACATAGTAGTGTCATTGTCAAGGAGAAAGAGTCTAATTTTTCCTGGGGATTTGTTTCATTTTGAGAGTTACATCATAGGTTGTGTCAGGCCAGGTAGTAACTCCATAAGGTAGAAATGAATTTGACTATATTATTCCATTAGGTAGGTCCTCATTATATACATGAGGGAGAGACTATTCAGTTCATCTCCCGATGACTATTCATATTTCCTATCTATCTATTTACAATAATTCACCCAATCACAAGGATTAGGTGTCAACATTCCCCCCTTAATCTGAAGGGATGTTGGTGAGTCCAAGCATCATTCTGAATCGTTCAATATTTTCCCTTCCAAGCGCTTTGGTGAAGATGTCTGCAATTTGCTCATTTATGGAACAATGATGGAGATGGATTGTTTTGGCCTCAACATGATGTCGAATCAGATGATATTTAGTATTGATGTGCTTCATTCGATCATGGAACTTTGGGTTCTTGGCCAACTTTATTGCAGAGATATTGTCAATCATGA
>APFE031726055.1:0-15483 GCA_000404065.3 Pinus taeda | reverse complement strand
TTCTAATTGCAAACAGGAACATACTTGTGTATTGGCAGGGTGGTTATGAGGTCCCTGGAAGTGATGAATTTGAATTTTTCTTGGTTTTATATATAGTATTAGGTTTTTTCTCATGCTTTCTGTGAATGGCACGGGTGAATTTTATCTTACACCCACTAGATTATCGATATGTAATTTAGGTAATTTTGATTTCAAAAGATATTTTAAAGAAATGCAATGATTTCATTTGTGTATATTCAATAAACACAAGATCTTATAATTGAGTAAAATATTCGCCATGCCTGGTGAGAGATTCGCCAAAAAATTATATACACATATCATATTATTGATAAAATCGCCTTCCATTTTTCCTATATACCATGGAGATTCGCCCATTTATTATACACGTAAATTTGGGGGGGTTCTTAAAATTTTCCCTGCTCAAAATGATGCTTCAGTGGATGGTAAATAATCACAAGACCAAATGGAACCTTATGCTCTTCCCAGCTTTGTGGACCTAAAGAACTTCTATGAAAACCACCACTGGGTTCACTCCTTTCCACCTTGTTTTTGGCGAGGAGGCTGTCTTACCAATCGAGTGTTTGATCCCTTCCCTCGACCTAGCTGTCAGACTTCTCCCTGAAACCCAACCATTAAAACAAATACTTGTCATGCTTGAACGTGCCTTTGAAGACTGTCGTGTTTCTTTGCAAACCATTGAAGCATCTAAAAAGCGCACGAAAGCTTAGTATGACCAAAAAGTCAACTCTCGTACCTTCAACGAATGTGATCTTGTTCTGGTGTATGACTAGGCCCATGATACCCTGTGACATGGGAAGTTTGAATCATTATAGCTAGGACCTTACATCATTCGTAAGGACTTAGGTAAGGCGGCATATCTCCTGGAGGATTTCGAAGGCCAACTCCTTCCTAATCCTTGTAACACACTCCACCTTAAGAAATTTTACCTATAACATCTCCCATCGATTTGCACGTATTTATTTATGTCATGCATTTAGGTAGGTTTCATCATTTCATTTGATGATTTGACACTTCACTAGGAAACCATTTTTCCAAGAAGGGTCACTTTGTCACCTCTCAAAATTGAAATTCTTCATAAAGTGACACTTTTACTTTGAGTGCAACCTCCTCTTAATACTTTTCATACCACATGCCTATTTTCGTCATGAGTTACCATCTTTTACTCATATTTTCATGGTCCCCACTGGGCCTATTCTATGTGGCAGCGTCATTGAATAACCCTTGTTCAGATCACCCACGATGAGTCACCCTTGCATCCATGGATTCTGTTTCATGTCCCATTATATCACATCACATTATTCCATCTATATTTGCATATCATTCATCGTGTGTTGCCCATTTTGGCCTCTAGTCATATTGTCCCCATACCCACCAGAGTTGAGTCATTCACTACCAAGTCAACCATGCACTTTATGCTCTAATAAGGGAATTCATCTATTTGTCCCTCAATAACACTTTTCCCATTACCCCTGGTGTCAGTCCATCAGTCAAATTACTATCTTCCGTCATGCCTTACTTGAGGATCCTCATTGCCTCACCTATCACGGGTGATATTGTGTCAACATCAGCTCATTTCTTCCAAAATAATGACCTAGAGGGTAGTGTATGTTGGTCACAGCTTCCATTCTTATTTGGTTCCTTAGATCGAGTAGAGGGACCCATTATTGCCCTTTGACTTGGTTGTTTCATGTTCATGATTTATACACTTAATGGTCTAGTGATGCAGCAGATTGTACCAGTGATTCTCAGGTGTGTGTGAAATGTTTCAGACCTCGTAAGGGATGGCCCTTCAGGTAGCCCCCCACATGCTTGGATGCATTCCTATTATGCTACAACCTCAAATGCAATTCCACATAGTTAATGGGTTTAGTTCCTACCGATCACAGTGTTCATAGCATGCACATCTACTTCCGATGATCCATTCATTTTTCCAGATCCCTTCCCTATTCAACAGGGCTTCTCCATTGTTATACCCTCCCTCCCACCCATTTCTTGAGGGAAGGGCTATTATATATCATGTACTCAGATATTATTGTATTCAGTCCTAGCTCATGCTTTTCCAGGTGCATTATGCATGTGGGATACATTGCATTGTTTTTTGCCTCTATTATGCCAACATGTCATGTACCATTCAACATGTACTTCGTTTCTCAGTTTTATGTTTGTGGGTGCACCATTACTTTTGTACTAAGTTATCTCAACGGGCATGGATATCCCTCCCCTGCCTCATTGAGGTCCTGTACAACAACATAAAAGGAGGCTTTCATTGGTCTTGCCCCCTCTGTCCCTATCCTCTTCCGTTTCAGCTTTGTTCGTCTCTCTCTCTCTTTCTCTCTCTCTCTCTCTCTCTCTCTCTCTCTCTCTCTTTGACTCCATTGTGTTGTCTAGTGATTGTGTCTTTACAATGTACTTTAGTCATATGTTTTTCTCCTAACACTCATACATTGGGGGCCAATCTGTTATCACCAAAAATTGATTATCTAACATAATTTACTAGATGGATCGAAGTACACAGTGTAAAGCCAATTTTACCAGAGTAAAATTGCTTTCACTATGATAAATTACTTAATAAACCACCTTTGTTAAGTAATTTATAATTAAACACATGAAGAATAATTAAATGAATCACTATTTGTTTGATTTTCTTCTAGGAATAATTAATTAATCACTAATTAATTATTATTCCTTGTCAAATTGGACTAAATCCCTTAGGAATAATTAAATAAATCATTATTTGTTTATTATTTCTTAACCAATTTCTTGAGATGATAAATAAATCATTTATTTGTTTATTATTTATAAATAAAAGTTTAAGTACTTTTTCCCTCCTAAGAAAATATAATAAAAATATTCCAATTGGTTATTCCGAAAATGGGGTTAATAATACTTTATTATTGCTCATTATTTGAGGATAACTCAATATTTTGTTATAAATAGAATGGTTTTCCATTCATTATTCACTTTTTATTATTTTCATTATTGCACTCATTGTTGTAACTCTGATTATTTCCATTGTCCACCACCATTTTTCTTCCATTTGAGTTCCCAATGAGCTTAAACATTCATTTGTTGGGTTTAAACATTATAGAGGAGAGACAATCTACACAACCTGAAGATGTTTGAGGATAGTGAAGAACTAATCCCATTGAGGGGGACATGTATCATTTATTTGTTCCTTCACAAGTGCTATAATAAAAATTATTCTTTGTATATCTGGTTTCCATTGGATGATTGGAGTTATTATTGTTTCTTTTTGTTGTTTAACAATGATTGTGGCATAGATCAGGACTTTGGCAGGTTTTGTTTCTCTAAGCTGTTGTAGATCTACAATATTTAGCAGCCATTTATATTGTTAAGATTGTTTTTCATCCACAGTCTTAAGTGGGTTCTTTTCGTACATCTTTGAGAAGAAAACACTAGAACAGATGGCGTTAAAAGTCATATTCATAGATGCATATTGAGGATGGATAGGGTGCATGCATTGCACAACATTTGTGCCACATATTAGCGTGATTTGAGAAATGCCATCAACATTGTATGCACTTAGAAAAATAACACACACTCTACGGGTGCAACGAAAGAATTTCAGGCTACAAGCCAACATTAATGTATAAGAAAATATTTTGTATAAGCTGACGTGCACCTTGAAATATGATGTTGTGTGTTGAGTTATGAGACTATAAGGAAAATAAGAGGAAACACATGATAAACCAACAAGGTCATCGATCGATACGACGCTAAGATGTCATAAAGGACTAAACACAAAAAGTCAACAATGGAATCCTCTTGGGTGAATTTACAGGGGCTCAATTTGTTGCTTAAGTTAATGCTCAAACCTCATGCCAAAAATGTTCAGCTCTAAGGGGGTAAATGCTCACTACTAAGATCTTGGAAAAATGCATTGTCGCAATTCTTTTGGCGAGCTCAAAAGTTGTAAATTCGCACTATAAAGCCTCAAGCAAGCCACTGAGGAGTGAAACCTACTATGAAACATGAACATGTGACCTATTTTTAAGTATTATGTCCCCACAAATCACAAGGTCACAGTTTTGAGCCACAGACTAGCCATCAGAAGTATGATCTACAATCAAATGTGATCATGCCCTCATCACTATCTTATTGCCTAATGGGGTATTCATACCTGAGTACACACTTTTCCCTCATCTCTCAGAGGGAGAAGACCCTGTAGACTGTGTCAATTCTACAACTAGACTAGTATATATGCACTTAATAAATAGTAATGCCCATCTACTACTCATAAATAAGATCTTACAGTAATCATATGTTAGTTTAATCACCGTTTAGGTGGCTTGGTGGGAAAAACCCTAGGTCAACCTTTATACCATTACACCAAAGATGTAAGGTCTTGGTTGTTGAAAATAAAATTATTAGCCAATTTCTCTAGGTTATTCGAGTTGACTAAGGGTGGAGATTCTCCATCTCTAGAGTCACTTGTTTGATCAAAGGGTGAGGCCTCATGCTTCCCTAGATTGGTTTCTTTTCCATTTTCTTACTGAATACTCAATGTTGCAATACCCTATATTCCTAGCATTGGGTGGAGTTGTTGAGAAACCTCAAGGTGGAGGAAAATATCTAGAACCCATGAGATGAGGGTGGAGACTTTTATCTCTGGAATCCCTTACTGGTTGGTGGGTGGAGATTTTTATATCTGGAATCCTTTACTAACTGATGGGTGGAGATTTTTTTCTCTGGAGTCCCTTGTTGTATGGTGGGTGGAGAAAAAACTACCTCTGGTACCCCTATATAAGCCTTTAATTAAACAACAATATGAAGGGTGGTGGTGGGAAAAACCTCTAGAATCCATGGTCTAACCATTGGGATAAGTTTTACAAGTTAGCGAGTGGTCACTGCATGGTTGGATGTTGTCAATGGTTGGGAGGAAAATCATGAAGCAGATCCATATGTCCATTCAAAGGAATCCTACTAACTATGATGCTCAAAATTAATCTAAATAGTTCACCACATATCATGGTTACAAAATTGCAAGTACTTATTAAATTGCATGATATTTCGTAGTTACTTTGAATCCATATATAGGCATGGAAAATTTGGAGTCATGGAAAATTTTGTCCATTTAGGTATTATGGTTGATTTTGTAGTCATCGACACTATTGTACAATTAGTAACTGTGGAAACCCCATATGATAAATGTATTGACCCAAGCGACATATTTTACATGACCTTTGGGTCGATATTGTTCTTAGGGAACATTAAACCTAAGGCAAGGTCTGGTAAGGTCTTAAGTCTCATTAAGATTGGGCACATTAACAGACCTTATGATATTAGGTAGAATATTCCTTATTGCCTTGATTGCAATTTGTGAGGTTTATAGGAAAATTGCCTAGTGTTACGAGGACACCTTGAGTGACATTACTTATTTTATGCACAAAATTGGGAATATTAATGGTAACTTATTATAACTTTGTTCCTGATGTAGCATTGATTGAAGGTGTCCTATGATAACTCTGTCTCTATTAGTTCCTTTTATAAGATCACTTGTTATTACTACTATTCTTAGAATTAATTTTTATGCAACCTCTCTAATAATTGCACAACTACTAGTCTTCTCATACATATGTATAAAATCGAGAAGAGGAGATATCACTATATTAGTCACTATAATTTTACTAGACTTCCTTCATAGAAAACAAAGAAACTTGGGAATGTATGAGATTGTTGTAGCATTCTAATTGTGTAGCCATCGATTGAAATTATTATGCATTACTATATTACAAGCATTGCTACATACATATGATAGATAAAATAGCATATCGATGTGTAATCATGGTTGGGCATGATGTCAAAGTGATGCCATAGTGTATTTCTCATTGACTATGATTTCATAAGTAATAATAACATATTTTTTCCAAATGTGGTGTCCTTTATGGTTAAGCATGATGTTATTATTCACATAATTATATGGTATAAAGTGATGTTACCAAACCTATGTAGTCATTTTTTTTCCTGGGCATAAGTCTTATTATAGCAGCAGGGAAACGGTCATCGTTGAACTGCTCATCTAGTGGATCGACACTATTATTGTCACCAATGTGTTTCCCATTGATAACCAAACAAGTGGACTATCCAAACTTTGTTATGTTCATGTTAATCCAATGAAATTAGATATGAATTATGCTTACAAATTTTGCAAAAGAAAGTTGAGTCATGGAATCTTTTAAACTGTAATAGTAGCTTATGACTAATTGAACATTTTCTGTAATTTGATATGTATAGGTTGATATTTTTACAAGAGATATCCATCACTTAAGTGTGTAACCATGCTAAGCATAAGTAATCTATAGCATTAGGAAATTAGAATGTTAACTAGTGATCCAATTTAAATATTGCATGTGGATTGTAACATAGAACAATATAGGTATATATAATGTCTATCTTTTCATAGGCCAAGTGGTACCACCATACTTAATATAGATTCTCTGTATACTGATTTGAACTAGGTGTATGACATCCTATCTTTAATGTTGGTATTAGGTTCCTTAGAGATTGATTTCTAAAGGTTAGTAATATTGTATGTTTCCTTAAAGGATTTGTGTATAAAAATTGCATAGCATCTTGGTATATCACTTCAAGCTTATATTAGGGTGAAAGTTTCCCTAGTCACTTTAAGTGCTAGCATGTGGAGCTTCGGAATATGGAAAGTACCTCTAACTATTTCATAAATATGCGAACAAAACACAGGTTTTCATTGCAAGAGCCATTATTTATTTCCATATATTCATATGTGTGATGATAATTTTTTCATCATGATAGCTTATTAGTAATAGGATCAATGTCATGAATTGCACATTTGGCAATCTGGTTGATTACATAAAAATATATGGACGTACACATAGAATTGTTCCCTAATTACAGTTAATTATTATAATTAGCACATGAGTCTACAAGTTAAAACCATTCTACAGTTAGTACATATACAACCAACATACATGTTGAAATTTTAGGGTGTATTTGGGGTTGTAGCAACAACTGCATCAATGATATAGTTACTCCTTATGCCATACGAGTCATGAAAATGGGAGTCCAAAAACATGAAGCCATAAAGGGGTTGTTCCATTAATAAAACTAGGTGATTAACATTTGTAATGGAAATAGGACACTCTAAATATCCATATGGTTGTATAAAATATATTCAAACCAAATAAAATTTAATCTTCACTTAGGTTATAGAATACACCTCATGAAATCATATGGATTACATTATAAGCTTCGACAACCTCTATGTTACAAATGCTTATGAGGGTTGTTATTATGTGATACACCCTCTATATATTTAACTTTTTCATCACCATTTAACTTACAACATCAATAGTTATGGGGAAAAGAGTCATCTCCATAATTTACACATCTAGTCCTTCAAGGAATGGTGTTACAAAATGAGTATCCCAAGTGTAAAATAAAACCTACTTGAATTAGAACTATGCCATGGCCATGATATAGCCTCATTAATTCTGAACTTAGACCAATAATAATAATAATTTAGGAGGGGGTGTTATAGGTATGTTACAAGATATTCAATGATTATTTCTATTATTCTCTTCAGATATCTCTATGATGGAGCTATCAAACCATTTTTAAATAGTTGTGTACTATGAAATTATTATATACGCTTTCATATGTGGCATGGTCTAAGATTTAGCATGTTGACCTATTTAATGTAGGGTTTTCGTATTGCGTTGATGGTGACCTACATTTCCATGGACATCTTTTCTTGAATATCCTACAACTTCTTTAGGCTAATATTATTGTATCGTGTAATCTATATTCTCTAGGCTGATACTATTGTATCATGTAAGCTAGTTGAGACTAATGATAACTCTAATTAGTTACCAATTTATTGTAGAAGTTGAGGTTGATTGTTTTCCTTTCAAATTACGAATGGGATGATTGTTTTCATCTTGATTATTAACCTAGTAATGATAACTTGAATCATGGTGGTGAATTCTTGTTGTGAGTCCATTGTACAAAATGTTCACAATTTGTGATTAAGAAGATTATGCATTTCCAAATTACAATTGTAATTTGAACTAAATATTATAGTAAATTTTCATTTACCAATGGTGCATAAACATCAACAGGAAGAGTCACAATAGAATATGAAGAAAAACTGGGTACCTACTTCATATGCATTAAAAATTTGCTTCTACTACTTAATGTGAATTACAAGCATAATCTTAGTTGGATCTCTAATATATCTTAAACCAATTTTTCAGATTATTCTTTAGTACTATTATATGTTATTCTATCCTAACTCATTTTATGGTTAACATTGTAACCACAATATTCATTGTGCTAAGGAATTAATACTAACATGTAATATTTTTTTGTTTTCAAGAATGCTATAGGTAATGACCCCAGAGATGATAATCTAGACTATGCTAAACATACATTAAATATAGGAGACAATGATTATGAGGATGGTGATAGTGTTGGTGATGATGATGATGGTTATAGAATTGGTGATGATGATGTGGATAAAACTGATCATGATGGTCAGGATGATGATCACGTTAATGATCATGAGGATGATCGTGGTGGTGCTAGCTAGTGATATCTTGATGATCTTGGAAATTCATATTTTTATATTGATGCTATGAATTTACATTATAATAATGGTATCTATGAAACATTTTGATTTGTTTATCATACATTGAATTTTAGTTGATTTCATTAAATTTGATGATGATATTATCATTATTATCTTGTTACTTTATGTATATATTGAAAATTATCGACATTATTTTGATGGAGAATTATTATTATGTATGATGATATTACTATATTTGGATGGATGTTGTGAATTTACCTTAGAATAATGATATTCATGAAATATTTTGTTCGGGTAATCACACACTCAAATTTTAGTTGAATTGATTTAAAGCCTTAATGATGATATTATTAGTATTAACTTGTTAGTTTATATATGTGTTGAATATTATCAATGTTTTCTAATGGAGAATCATTACGTATGATGATATCACTATTTTTGGGTCAATGTTGTGAATTTACCTTGGAATAATGATGTTTGTGATAGGTATTGATTTGGTAGTCATATATGTATATCGAAAATTGTTAATGAATTTTTTGATGTAGAATTATTATATATGATAATATTGCTATTCTTTTTATGGATGTTTTCAGTTTCACTTAAATTTCCATACAAACACTATGTTATCAATTTGAATTGTCATATTTTATTTAATGATATTTAGAAACTATAATATATTTCACTATGTAATTGAAATTAGTAAAATTAACCCACAAGGGCGGTAAAAAATGGAAAGAAAAGTACACTATAAGAAAGAAGCCAAATGTGGATGTAAATGTGGTGTAACCATGGATGCAAAATTGGGAATAGAATTGGATGTTAAATGAGGCATCAAAACGAGATGTTAACAAGGAAAAAATGGGTTTTAAACTAGAAGTAAAAGAAGGGTGTAACACTAGACACAAAGAAGGGAACCAAACATGGCATACAAAAGGATACCAAATTGGGTGAAAACAATGACACAAAAATGGACACCAAAATAGATACAAAAAAGGAAAAACACCTATACATAAAATTGGATGCAAAGGGGATGCCAAGTTGGGTGCTAAAGATACACGAAAAAGGATGCAAAAGAGGATGCCAAGTTGGGTACTAAAGATACATGAAAAAGGATGCAAATTTAGATGCCAAATGAGTATGCAATGAATGGTGTAAAATTTGGATGAAAAATTGGGTGCAAAATGGATGTAAGAAAAGAGACAAAAATATGCAAAATGGGGATAACAAAAGGGTGAAACCAATTATTCCATATTAGATTCCAAAAATAATGCATAACAAGATGCAAATTTAGACCCAAACCTAGGCACAAAATGAGACAGAAAAAATGATGCAAATTTGAATGCCGAAAAAGATGCAAAATTAGACAACAAAAAATATCCAAAAATGGATGTAAAAAATTGTGCAAAATTGGACACATAAGTAGACACAACAAATGGTGCAAAAATGGGTATAAAAATGGCTCAAAATTGGATGCAAATTGAGATGCAATGTTGGATGCAAAACAAGGCACAAAAATCGATGCAAAACTCGGTGTAAAAACAAATGTAAAAGTAGATGTACAAAATGGCTCAAAATTAAACATAACATTAGAAACAATATGGGATGCAAAGGTGAACGTAACACATGGCTCAATATAGGATGCAAATATAGATGAAAAATTGGATGCTCGAAAGGATGCAAAATTGGATGCAACAAATGATGCAAAATTTGGTGCTAAATCATATTCAATAAATGGTGCAAAGTTGGATGAAAAAAAAGCTGCAAAAGAAGGTACAAAATTAGAAGAAAAAAATAGTATAACATTCGATGAAAAAAATGGCACAAACTAAATGCAAAAAATGATGCTAAATAGAATGCAAAAGATGGGGTAAAACCCGATGCAAATGATTGTGCAAAACTAGAAGCAAACGATGGCACAAACTTGGAAGAAAAAAATGACACAAAAACATATTCAAAAATTGGCACAAAACTAGAAGAAAACCTTGTCATAAAGCTAGATGTAAATCCTGCTGCAAAATTGGAAGCAAAAGTTGTTGTAAAACAAGGTGAAAAATTAGATGTAGAAAGTGGTGAAAAATTAGATGCAAAACATACACAAAATCTGATGCATAATTTGGTGTAAAAAAGGATGAAAAATATGGCACAAAAAATGACAATTTAAAAATTGTGCAATAGAGTCAGATTTAGCACCAGGATGCACATGCCAATTGCAAACAAAATGCAGTAAAATTTGGTTAAAATTTCTTCTTTTGTTGTAGTGATATCACATAAGTCAAACATTATTAATTAAAACCTCTAATAAAATATTCCAAGGCACCTATTTTTTGTTTGGCCTACTTCTTGCTTCGCCTCCTTCATGCCCATAGGCTTACAAGAATAAATAACATTTGTTTAGGAGCAAAAAAAATTAATTGCGTTTCATAAAAGCCTAAAATCATTTCACGCTTTTTCCTAAATATATCATTGTTTATCTCCTAAGTATCTCATGCATCAAAATACATATTATCACACCAAAATATTGTATATTATGCCTTACCTCTATCCATAATTGTTTTAGAAACAAAGAAATTAAAATTATTTACAATAAGGAAATCAAATTCCTCCTCCATGTTGAATCTCCAAAAAACATGATGACTTGGAATCTATAATGATCCTACATCAAAATCATAGTTTATGAATTAAATAAAATTTCATAATAAATTAGTAATCAAATTAGATATGATTCTAAATTCCCACAGGTGAAGGGTCGTCTCCCTATTGATTTGTTTTTGTGTGTGGTTCACAATCCTCAAAGATTGATGACTTGTTATGTCCATGTAATAATGTTTGAGGAAGATCTACCAAAAAGGATGACTTTCCACTAGCTCAGAGACAAAGCCGAACCCCAAGAGTGTTGAGAGAATAGAAGACATGACCTCTCAATACTTAAATACACATACTCTACCAATTCAGCTAACCCTTGGGGCTGGTCATCTCCATATTGATATTGGATATATTAGTTGTATTATAAATTTATTAAGAAAATAAATTAGCCTATTGTAATCTCAATTCACATGAGGATTATAATGATGTAATGTTTTGATTGTAGCATTTTTTATATGTAATTTTAATATTATATTGCCTCAAAAATTCAAAACACTTTCTTCCATCTATCTTCTATCTATGATTAGCTATAGTCAAACAAGGAAACCTCAATCTTCCACAAGAGAAACTAGATATGTTGGCAACCTTCTAAATATTAGTTTTACTTGCACACAAATAATTGAAAGTCTACCATTCTAGCAACAAAATAACTAAAAATAGAAATACCTTTGGAGATCATCAACTCAAGTATCTGAAGAAGTCATTGGATCTAGTTATTTCACTCTAGAGCCAAGTTGTGCTAGTGGATTGAGCCCACATTGGAGGTAGTCCTCTAAGTGTGCCAGCTGAGCATCTATAATTTCCAAGCATGCATGTTGGAATCTCTATCTACCTTTGATATCATTTAGTGCTAAGAAAATGTTGTATTATTCCTCTTGTTTTTCTTTTAAAACTCTGCCAAGAATAGTTTTAAGTTATTAGTGGAGAGTAATTGAGTTTAAATATTATTTTCTTCTTCCCTTAGTATGCCTAGGGTCAAGAACCCTATTGTAAACCTCTCCAATAATGTTAGAATCTAAAAAATCAAGGCATTCATCTAAAGTCACAGTCTTAAGGTGTAAGAGTTTGGGTCTAATGTCATGGGGATTATTGGCATGATATATTTCCATGACCTCACAGGCTTGGGCTTAGGCTGTAGTTATGGTGTGAGAACCCCGAATACCTTCTTCTCCATGGCCATTGTGCCCTCCTCGATGGCTACTACTGCACTATTGAGGATGGGAAGTCATACTATGCACACCCATAAGGCAAAAGATATAAACTTAAGACCAAAAACACAAGTATAGAAATTTGGAATGGGAAAATGTGACCTCCCCTGGATAACTCACCTATTGTAAATATTTTAAACCAATTTATTGTAATTAAAACAGTTAAGAATCAGGACATGGATTTCAAAGCTTGAGAAGGGATATTGCTTGAGGAAGGTTGGTTTTTTCTAATGTCTGTCATGGAGGCTGAGTGATGTGCCCTAAATGGTATGAATGTGCTTTTAATTTAAATGGGAAACAAAGTATGATCTTTCATTCCTCTTGGGAAAACCCACAAGAAAAAGTGGACAAAAATTAATTTCCGAGAATGGCCACGATGGCAAGAAAAATCACCTAGGAAAAATGCAGAAGGGATAAGAAAATTGAGTTAGTTTCAATGGTAGCAAGTGGGGGAATTTCTACAAGTGGCAATGCACGAGTGGACCAACAAAGGGAAGGTTGAACAAACAAAATAAGTAGGACATTGAGTGAAAGGGTTCACTTTGATAGAAGGAGAACACATAGCATAAAGGAAAAGAGGAGAGAAGGAAGTGCTAAAGAAAAAAAAGAGTCTTCATTCTTGACCTAAACAGAACAAGAAGAGACAAAACTAAATAGAAGACTAGAGGAGGAAGGATTATACTATTTCCAGAGAATTCAAAGAGAAGATAATATTTTTGTTCAGCTGAGCAGTGAAAGCAGTGATAGGAATCTGTGAGGTGAAGGGCCAAGGTATATAGATTCATTATTTTAGTTGGATGATGGATATGTTTAGTATTTAGATTACCTTGCATAGCTGATAGGTAGAGGGATTTATCTTGGGATTCTTGGTCAAGGAGTGATCTAGTGTGTTCCTTTTCTTTTTTTGAGTTTAGTTTCAGTGAGTTAAAGACTCTCAGTTTAGGGTGGAACCACTGAGGGTACTTCTCTAAGGTTAGAGGTGGATTAACCTCTAGATTCCTTTGACCAATTGGTGGGTGGATTTGGTGTAGCCTTTGGATACCATATTTCAGCTTGGCTTCTTATATTATCTAGCGGGTGGAGGTGGTGTATTGTTTGGATTCCCTTTTTTAGATTAGGTGTGGATATGGTGTAATATTTGGACTCCATTGATTAGCTAGTTGGTGGAGGTGGATTAGCTTCTAGATTCCCTATCTCAGTTAGTGGAATTGGTTAATTCCTTTAAGCACTCTTCCTTAAGATATGAAATCTAGCTCGAGGGTGATTGGCTACATGAAAGGTTGTAGTGAAAAGCAATCTAAAGGTTGGGTGGAGAGTTGAAGTCTCAATCCTAGTTGCTAGACTTCTCTTATAGGATAAGTGCTTACTTATGTTATTGTGCATTGAATATTATGTACATTTTTATTGTGTTATTAAATTTCTTATGCTAATGCTAAATAAATATTTATTGCTTATGTAATAATGAGAAATGTCGATTTCCTCTAAGCTAGTGCGGAATAGTTTAATTCCTATTAATAAATGAAGAGCTGGCCAACTTCTACGCATAATAACTGATCCTAAATTCATTCCAAATACTTGAATATGAGATATGGGTGAATCTCCATCATGTGACTAAATTCATGCATCTAAAATGTTTTAAATAATAGGCCTAATTATCTAATTATAAAGATCAGGAGGAATGGATCTATATTAAACACAATGAGAATAATTTAAGCTTAAGAGGAATAGTCCTATTGACACTAAGTCATAGACTATATACATGTGCATACATACACACATATTCAGTAGAAGCTCAAGACGGATAGGTGTTGCCAGGTGTTGAGATTCCTCATTGAAAGGTATCTCTCTCAAACACACACACATGCATTGAGGGCTAGTGCAAAACCTTGATGGGTGGAGCACTAATGAGAAGTGCCCCTGCCTTCTCCATACCACATGTTGGTACGCCCCCCTCATGCTGTCGGCTGGGCCTAGATATTTATCCACCATTGATTTCAAGGTGGGGAACCACGAGTAGAACCTATTACACAACATTTTGTCACTGTCCCTATACTCCCCATTCCTTGATCCTGGAGGACCTCTACAATGAACCCTACATGCTTACCCTTCATGAAGAAACTCCCACTGTGTCCCCCTTCATGAACAACGCAATTCCCTTTTGCACCATTTTCCCAAAAACTTCTATTTTTCCCAATTTACAAGGTCGATGATAATGGCCTTTTTCCCCCTCACACCAATATGCATGGATTAACACTATCCCTAGCACTAAACCGAGAAACTTAGCTCTGTTCTAGTCACGCTGGTCCTCTTACGGAAAGTTTTTTAAATGTAGAGCCGAAGCTTCCAGCTCTAGAAGCTTTGTAACAGAAGTTCGGTAAATGGTTTGGTTAGATGGGGTCGAGGATGTCAATTTCGGCTACTTTCCCTTGATGGAACTGCTTCAAGAGATAAGACTTTCTCCCATGAGAAGAGGATCCATCTTCATCGATTCATCCTATATAAACCTCCCTTTTTCCCAAGAAAAAGCTAGTGTTGAAGTATTAGCATCTAGTGTTAATATGGGTGTGCTAGTGCTAATTAAGTTTGGAGTAAACAACAAGCTATTCATAGTTGTAGCTCTCTAGTTATGTGAGGGAAAAGTGTGAATTTGGTTTAGTGTGAAGCCTAAATGGAAAAGCCTTGAAACTATTATTGTTGAGGCCATCATGGAATTCTAGCAAAAGTGTGTGGGAACCTGCTTTTGTAGGAAGAGAATGGCAACATCAATACAATGGTTGTAATCTCTTCTTGATTTAATATATATGCAACTATCGATTGATTTCATACATGATTTTTCATCTTGCATGTTCATGGCTTAATGTTTTTTGACTTGTTAAGTAGGTTGAATTACAATTTGTACATTTGTCACGGTTGTTGTTTTCTGTTGTTTATTTGTTTAATTTGTTTGAAATTGTTGGGTTGTGTTATATTCTTTCCACGACTAACCTACGTAGTGAACTGGGGGGTTAGAGGGGGGGCGGAGCC
>APFE031726046.1:0-15541 GCA_000404065.3 Pinus taeda | reverse complement strand
TAGCTTGCAGAACCAATTTTACTAGAGTCAACCTGCCCGCTCTAGATAGCCACTTGTAGCTCCAGTGCGTTATTTTTTCCTCGATTTTTGCCACCATCCAGTTACAATCCTGCTTTTTGTACGCATTTGGCTTCAGCGAGAAGCCTAGATATTTGAAAGGATTTTCCATGTTAATTACATCGAAAAGTAGAATAGAGAAAATCAAACTTTTCTCATGTCTGTTAAAACCTTCCATGATGAGCTGAGATTTACTATGATTTACTTGCATCCCTGTGGCTTTCATGAACAAATCAAGTATATTTTTTAGTTCTTTAATTTCATCTATGCTCCCATTTGAGAATAATAAAATATCATCGACAAAAAGGAGATGGGAAATGAACAAATTTACTGCAACTTCCAATTGTTTTACTACACCTTCTCTTCTGGCTTCCAAAATCAATTGACTTAGCCCCTCAGCCACTAGAAGAAAAAGCAAAGGCAATAGAGGGCATCCTTGTCTTAGGCCCCTTTGTCCCTTGAAAAAGGGGGAAACTGCTGCATTGATTAGAACAGCAAAATTGATACTAGTGATACATCCCATAATCCAGTCGAAGAAATCTAGCTTGAAACCTAGGTGAGTTAACAGCATCCTTAAATATGTCTAGCTGATCCTGTCATAGGCTTTTGACAAATCAATTTTTATTACCTCTCCTTTCTTGTTTGACTGTCTGATACTATGTATTTACTCGTGTGCCACTCCGATGGCTTCATGGATTTGACGACCATCTAGGAACCCAAACTTTTCACATGAAATGCATTTTGACAGGATCGGTTTTAACCGAACAGCTATCACTTTTGCAATAATTTTATAAATACAGTTACATAATGATATTGGCCTGAAGTCTTCAAAAGATTTCGGGTCCTCCTTTTTGGGAATAAGGGCTATAAATGTTGAGTTAAAAGGAGCGTAGATCTCACCTTCCCTTCTCGACTCTTCTACCACCTCAGTGAGTTCTGCGCCAATCTGTTCAAAGAAATATTGGAAGAGCTCAATAGTCCACCCGTCCGGCCCAGGGCTCTTATCTTTGGCCATTGATTTTATAATGTCTTCCACCTCCTGTTGGGAGACTTCTCTGGAAAGGTCCTCTTCTTCCTCCTCCTCCACATACCTGGGAAAAACTTGGGCTGTTCTAATTATTTCTGCTAGGGTTATCTCTCCTTGGTCGGAAAAAAGGTTCTGGAAATGATTCTTCCCCATTTTGGACAGAGTCTCAAAAGAGGTGGCTTCTCTACCCTCGTCATCCTTCAACTTCCAAATCGTGTTCACATTTTTCCTCCCTCTAGCATAGTTATGAAAGAATTTTGTATTTTCATCTCCCGCTTTCAGCCAAATCACCCTGCTCTTCAGTCTCCATTCCTCCTCTATGTCCAGCAAGATTTGATTTCTAAGATTTTCAAGCCTCAAAATTCTTTCTTTGGATTCCTGTGTCGCATAACCATCCGTCTCAGGATCTTCCAACTCCTGCAGCTCTGCATTTATCTTAGTGATTTCCTCATTCTGCTTTTGTTTCCTCAATTTTTCCCATTTAATGGAAGCTTTTTTCAGATTCTTTAAGTTTTCCATGAAAAGCAGCCTTTACTTTCCCTTGATTTTCTTTTTGGATCTTTCCATATTTCCCTAAAAAGCCTATTAAAAGACTCCTCTTGTAGCCAGGTCGCATTAAATTTGAAAGGAGTTGCTGGCTTGCGGGGAGGTTTGGAGAGCTCCAAAAGGATAGGGAAATGGTCTGAATTTCCTCCCTCACCCACCCATTGTCTGAACATTGATATTCTGGATGCCAGATCTTCGCACAACAGGAAGCGGTCCAATCTCTTTGCTATTCTTTCAGCCCCTACTCTTCTATTTCTCCAAGTGTGTTTTAGTTTGATAAGGTTTACATCAATCAGATTATGAGAGCAGAGGGAGTTCATGAAAAATCAGAGAGCGAGTCCTCTCTAGCAGAAGGACCCCAAGCTTCAGCATTCCCCAGCAAAAAATTTAAATCTCCTCCTATTATAAGATTCTGATTTTTTAGCAGATATTTGGACATTAGATCGGTCCAGAAGGGAACCCTTCCTTGACATGGCCCATAGATGTTTAAAATCAGCAAGGGGTGACCGAATTCAGGGCAATAAAACTCCGTCCCTAGCACATTAGACATTCCCTAGTGGTTTAATAGCTGCATTCTACCTTCCCTGAACCCCACAGCCAACCCACCCGAGTGACCAACAGAGTCTACTGCTACAAAATACCAACCAGGGAAAGAAGTTTGAAGAGATTCCTCCACATCTATATTCTTCCTAAGGTCTCCTGAAGAAGCAGAACATCCGGGTTATAACGCAGAACAATCTATTTTAACGCCAGTTTTTTGGGTTTACTGGCTAAACCCCTGCAATTCCAGGATAGAAAGATCATTTGATAACATTTTCATGGGGATTTGCTGCTCTAAGCACCCCAGGGATGGACATTTGCTTTCCATCAGCCACATCATACTTCGCCTTCACCTGTGCTTTTGACAGGTTTGATTTCCTACCTCTCGCCTTCCTTTTGAAAGCCTGAGATGAGGATGGGCCTAATCCACCGACCGTTTCAGGGATTTCATGTCTTAAATTATAATGACGCACTGGGGAGAGGGGGACAGGTTCGATTTTTTCAGGAGGGGCATCTTCACAGTTCAGGTCAAGGGTTGGTATGGCAGCAGTGATGGCTTCAATATTTAAGCCATCAACCATGCTATGATTATTTATTTGAGAATCAGAAATCAAGCAATCATCTTTTGTATCAAATAAAGATGTGTTACTTGAGTCAAGATTCATACCCTTAATGTCTTCACCCGCGATGACTATAGTATCTTTGGCAGGTTCCTTTGATGCGTTCTTAGTGCCGCGTTGGTCCTTAGTTCCTTCTTCTGCCACTAGCTGGGTGTCTCCCGTCTGATTCTCTCGGTCCCCTTTATAAATGAGATCCTCCTCCATAGCCACATCTTCTAATATTTCTTCAATTCCTGAAACCTTTCCCATTTTCGTCGTTCTCTCCCCCTGCTCGAATTTATTCTGAATTCTTCTCCTGCGATTGCCCAACAGACAGTCTCTTGCCAGATGCCCGTATTCATGGCACCTATGACATCTAAAGGGTAGATGTTCATATTCCAGCGGTTGCTCAAAAACATAATCTCTATATTGTAAATTGATGGACTCCGCAAGACCTCCGTCTGGATTTAATCTTACCAGGATTCGTGCCATGGCTCTGTTGTGGGTATGTAGGAAAAACATATCCGCCTCTAAGAAAGTGCCGAGTCGGTTCCCAATCACCCTGAAGACTGATTCAACCCAGAGAAAGGGAGGAAGGCCTAGTGCCCTAACCCAAACAGGAAATTCGTCTACCTTCTCCTTTTTCGCATCAAAAAGGGGAGTCCATCGTTTAAAAAGAACTGGGCGGTTTCCAAATGCCCAATTCTTCCCTGCAACCCAATCATCCTCTTCCTTGCTTCCAAAACTCACCATAAACGACCCTTTCACAAGAGATGCTACCTTGAAGCTCTTAACCGGGGCCGTCTTCCACTGCTGCTCCGCCCACTGTTTGATGTATTTTCCGGAGAAACTCTTTCCTCTAGCCCTTCCTACCAGAGTGCATTCTGCCACCTCTATAGCGTCTTCTACCTGCACATCCATACCCAAAACTAAATTCCCTTCGAAAGTTTTCTTCTTTAGGGGTTTCGATTTTTTTCTTTTCCCCCAGTCTTCCCTTGTCTTGATTCTTCCTCCCTATCTTGTGGGGGGGGCTCATTCCTGGCAGTATCTGCTAAGGCTCTGGCCTCGGCGCTTCCTGGGGTTTGGTTCCCCTTTCCAGGGTTTTCTGATGGGAGATCACCTCCAAGCTCTTTCTCAATTCCTATTGCTAAGCCAATTCCCTCTTTCAGCGCTCCAATGGCTATATGGCCGCGCTCATCACTTCGCTTCGAAATTTCGCCCGCTTCTGAGCTTATCGCTCCGAACCCTAGACTGGGCCTAAAATTTCCTTTTGTTGCTTTCGATCTGGTGATTTCCAGCAATCCACCTCCTTCCGCGACTGTGATATCAGGTTTTAGACTTCCTCCCACCAATCTCCAAATCCCATGGCTTACTTTGCAATTTATGATGTCTTCAAGACCTCCGGAGAGGAATGGGGCATTTCGAAAGGGTTTGTCTTTCCTGTCTTGAACGCCTAGCGGATTAACTATTAGCTGGAGATCCTTTCCGTAAAAACCTGCTTCTTGCATGCCCCTGTCTCCTTTGCAGTTCAGACCTGCCAGGGCCAGACTTTCCTCCAGCAGCCCTGATTCTACTCTGTTGCTCCATGATACTTCCACAGTGAATTCCTCTGATGCATGGCTACCATCGGGCCCGAAAAACTTGTCAATGTTCTATGTGTTTACCTCCTTTCCCCACACCGACAAAATGTCTTCCGGTGAAGGGTCTAGGTCGACTGCCTCTCTAGGTTTCACCATGGTAATTTCCTACAATTTCAATGCTTACAACTCACTATTTACGGTCCGTTCCCTTCAGTTTCAGGTAGGCTGCGAATGTTGCCAGCGCACTTACATCGAGGGTTTTACCATTCCTCTGCTCAGTTAAGACAATGCCTCCACAATCCGAAATGCCCTGCAGGTTAAGACCCCAGTTGTCCGCGTCTTCCTAGTCATCCATTCACGAACCATGCTGCGAACCCCTGCTGCCCCACCTCGGATCTCCTCGCCTTCGTCATCCGTCCTTGTCCTAGTCTGCAGCATCCTAGGTCGTATGTCTAGGATGCCCTGGATCGAAACCTATGAGCGAAACCCTCATCCCCCCAATCCAACTAATTTTGATTCATGTTCACTTCTTTTCCTTCTTTATTATGTTGACTTTCATCCACCTTCCTAATGAATATATTAAAGTTAAAAAAAAATTATCTAATGCAGAAAGAGAGGTTTAATGTGATGAAGGATGGTCATAGGCCTTAAATTATTGTTTAATTTAGAGGTATGATCCTTAATTTATGTCTAATTTAGAGGGGCATCAATAAGTCCTTCAATAAGCTTCTTTAAACAAGTCTTCAATATGGTCTGCTCAAGAAATCCTCAATGACACTTCTTAATCATGTTTCAGGCTATCCTTGATAAGCTTCAGGAAGATACATAACAAGTATCCAAAATTACTTTAATAGATATCCAAAAGTGCTTCTGTTGTGCTTTACAAGATTTTCAATGCCTCTTCAACAGGCCCATAAGTCCTTATTCAAGGTCTGTTTTCCAAATAGTTTTCAATGACTGCTCCACAAAAATTGCTTTTGTTATGATGTCAAAACTTCGAGTCAAGTATCATAGGTCAATACATTCTCAAGTTTGTGCTCAAGTTTTTTTTTAAATTGTAAACAATCTCCATGGGTCTACAAGGAGTGTCACTATCAGACTAAGACAGTTAGACACTAATTTGCAAATAATTTGTTGAAAGATGCTCATCCTTTTTAGCCCTCTTTAACTCCAAACTATGTTTTGCAAACCACTCCAAAATTCTGCTATCTAGTCCAAAATTCTAAAATGGTTCCACAGGCCTTCGAGATGGTTGCACAAGTTCAGGTCAACAAAAATGTTTCTATAAGATGTTTTCTTCTCAAATCTTCAAATGTTTCTTTGCATAAAGTTCTGAAATTCCTCAAGTCCAAAGATGATCACTGCAATAGGTTCAGAAATTAGTGATGGGTCTGATCTCTTTTGTTCCTCCAAAATATCTGCAAAGAAGTGCCAAAATAGGTCTGAGTTTAACATCAAAGTGTGCCTCCACAGAATCCGCAAAAGAATGCTACCACGCGTCATAAAAAATAGTATTCCATAGATCCGAAATTGCAGGCTTCCTCAGAGCCGAAATTCCAAGTCTGAAATTTCAGGCCTGATTAGGGCCGAATTGCAGTTCTTCTTTTTAACTCGGATCCCTTGACTTGGATGAATTAGAGTTTTGTCCACAAATTAGACCAAACTGGGCCAAACAATTATCTACAGTTTTTTGTCCTTCTTAGTCTCCTTGTCACTTCAAATCTGAAACTTTTCTCCATGTACTTGGCCTCCTTCTTAGGTTGATATTATAGACATCATATGCCTAAAACTGCTCTAGATTAGCGCTCCATCCAATCTCAGATTCAAGCTTCCGAATTTTCTTTTCTAAAGCATCAGATCTAAATGATTTTCCTTATTCTTCACCGAATTTCTGAACTGAATTCATGCTTATCCGAATGCACATAGGTTCATATATATAGTTGTTTTCCATAATTGAAGGGACATGTCTATTGAATGGGTATGTTATGTCTTAGTGAGCCTACAGGAGTCGACTGGCAGACTTTGGTCAAATTTGACATTTGTTATTTTCAAAAATTAATATCTCCATAATGGAAGGGAGTTAGCGACTGATTGAGGGCTCATTGGAAAGAGGAAAGAGTCCTCTTCAAGATGGTGAAGGAGCCAATGTGATAGGATGCATCCAAGGCGACAAAAAATATTTTTTTGTCACTGTTCTTGAAATTTTTAGTGTAGACCATGGGATGATTGTTTTGGAATTTTTAGTGTCACTGGTCATTTATTAGTGTAGAATTTGAGGTAGGGCAGTTAGGCTTCTTCATGGTTTGGATTCTTGTTAGGCTTCTTCATCATAGGCGTATAATGTCATCAAGATAGTGATATGCCATTAATCATATGCAACGTTGACTTTTCCATGTCATCATAAAGTCTACTATCATCAAGATCATTCGAGGGCAGAAGATCTAAGGTTATGGCTTCATCATCAAGATCATCAAAGGTACATGATTGGCACTTCATTAGTGTCTTGATATCTTCAAGAGTTATGCCATCATTTGGCATCTCAAGAATATTCGTCATCCCAACCAATACCATATTGACATCAATGACAACCTAGATTAACAAGTTGGAAGGGATTTGAAGTTGAGATCTGCTCAGATGCAAAAGTGGGAGCATGTGGATTCATTCCTCATGAAGCTTTTGTTGGAAATATTGAGAGGTGGGTTGAATCAATTTTCCTTAGCAATTAACACTTTTAAATATTTTCAGATCATTAGTTAATCTTCAATTATTATTAATGTTTATGCAGTAATAACAGTAAATAAAAGAACATAGTAGACACAATAATTTTAGGTGGAAAACCCCCTCTGGGTCAAAAACCATCGAACGCTTTTCTAATAAATTTTTTAATCTTTAGCCCCAACTGAAATGAAAGCAACAACTTCATAGAATTCTAGAAAACCATTCTTATCCATCCCCCACTGGAAGGACAGCCCAACACCCTATTTTCTTCAGTAATCAATCGAATGGATGCCCCAACATCCTAGACCAACCTACCACCCTGAAGTGTTCATAGGCTCCAACATGTATGCGACTTCATGCACCGGCCTAGCACCTCCCTACCACCCTATAATGAATGAAATGGGACAAGAGTGTGGATTCTTGTACCAGGAACAACGATCCACGATGCAATATGATTTATAATGATTTTGACTGAACACCCATCACACCAGGTACGGGAAAATTCAAAGGTAAACTTCCATTAATATGTTTTGACTATGGTGAGGTTGGGCATTTTGCAGCCAAATGTCCTTACGAAAATGAGGTTGTTACGAATGGAAATAAAGGTCTTAGGAAGTTCAACAAGCAAGGCAAGAAGAAATGGTTTAAGAAAAGTTTCTTCACCAAAGAAGATAGTTCCTCATCCGAAGAAGATAGTGATAACGAAGAAGAATTCAATGAAAGAGTATTATTTATCGCCAAGCACAATAAGCAATAGGTACCTGACAAAGAAGGAGAGGAAGAAGAAGAAATGATTGAGGTTTAATTTCAAAACGAAGTGATCAGGGTTATCAAAGAGCTCAAAGTTGAGAAGAAGCATGTCAACACTCTCGAAGACGAACTGAAGACAGAAAGAGAACAGGTCCTCAATCTTAAAATCAAGGTTGAAGAATACAAATGAATTGAAGAATCACTCAAGAAAGAAGTAAAGGAAAGCAACAAGGAGAGAGAAGCATTGGAAGCTGAAATAGTTTCTCTATGAAAAGAAGTAAAAAGTGGAAAAACTCTTCAAGACTACACCAATAATTCAATGGCTTTGGACAAACTCATTAGCAACCAACGATCATACAGTGACAAGACTGGTCTTGGTTACAAAGAAAAATACAAAAAAGAGTCAAGTCCTTCTATGACAACTAAAGAATATGGATATGCAAAAAGGGTAGATCCCCCAGCTAGATCCAGAGATCAAGAATCGCAAGAAAACCTTGGAAGACAATTCCTCAAAGAAGATTTCCTCTGAGGTACCAACCTATCTTTTATAGTCATTGTTATTCATGTGGAAGGTTTGGACATAGAGCTGCCGAACATCACATGTATGTTTGGAATGAATATAATTCCAGGATATCCTTCAGAAATGGATATTCCAAAACTCAGCATAATATCAACAAATTTGGTCATTTGAGAGATGATGTCGAATGTTACAGATGTAATAATGCTCGACATATGGCTAGGGGTTGTGAATTTTTTGACAAGTACAATCATTATTTGCAAAACCCCAGAAGCAAGTTTGTAGGATCACGAGATGGGTTCCACGATGATTTTGTCAGACAATACGTCCTAGATGGACCAATCATTGAATGTTTCAAATGCCATAGCTATGGCCAGAGCATTCACGGTTGCAGATATAAGATGGAATCACCTATGGACAACATTGAATGCTTCAAGTGTCATAAATATGGGCACATGGCTCGAGATTGCAAGAATAAGAAGGTCTGGAAAAGGAAACAGGTACAAGAAGACAAAGAAGATAACGAGGTTTCAGCAGTTCTGCTTTTAGGATTTGTAAAAGAAAAAGGTCATGAGGAATTAGCAGTTGCTTCACATAATGACTCAAGTTAAGATTGCCAATTAGGTGACTCACTATTTTTAACAATCTGGCTTGTTGACTCCTTAATGTTTGCAAAGGAGAAGTCTATGCAACAGTATATGGCACAAGTCTACGATTGACAGGAAGGTAGTTTGAACAAGATGGTAGTGTCATTACAGGTTCAGGGGGAGAAAAACAGTTGAAGGATTATAGGTTACCAAGAACAAGGCAAGATTAGTCTTCATAGGATATGCACAAGTTGAAGGAATCAATTTTGAAGAAACATTTGCTCCCGTTGCCAGAATGGAAGCTATCAGGATGTTTCTCGCATATGCATAGTCGAGAAAAATCAAGGTCTACCAAATGGATGTTAAGTCAGCCTTTCTAAATGGTGAATTGGAAGAAGAAGTTTACATTGAAGAACCCAAAAGTTTTATGCTTACTGAAAAAGAAAAATACGTTTGCAGATTAAAGAAGGAACTATATGGTCTCACGCAAGCTCCTAGGGCTTGTTATGCTCGTCTTGATAGGTATATACATCAACAAGGATTCAAGAAAGGAAATGTTGACAGCAATCTCTATGTTAAAGTGGATCAAGATAACCTAACGATTATCAAGGTATATGTGGCTGATATAATCTTTGGAAGCAATGATGACAGATTAAGTAAAGACTTTGCCACAAAAATGCAAAGTGAGTTTGAAATGTCCATGCTTGGCAAGTTGACATAATTTTTGGGTATTCAGATCTCTCAGCAGGATAAACAAATATTCATATATCAAACCAAGTACATCAAGGAAATGCTCAAAAAATTCCAGATGGAAGATTGCAAGCCAGTCCTTACCCCTATGATAACAGGTTGCAAGTTAAGCTTATAATATTCGTCAAAGAATGTGGACCAAAGGTTGTAGAGATCCGTGATTAGTAGTCTCCTATATGTGACAGCCTCCCCGCCTGATGTGATGCAACCAGTTGGACAAGTAGCAAGATTCCAAGCAGCACCAAAATAATCTCATATTAATGTCGTCAAAAGCATTCTTCGATATCTTAAGGGCACAGTGGAATATGGTCTATGGTATCCCAAAGAAAATGATCTAGTTATCCAAGCTTATACAGACACAGATTGGGCAAGTAGTGTTGATGATCGTAAGAGTACCAGAGGAGCAACAATTTATCTAGGTGGCTGTCTTGTTTCATGGTTAAGTAAAAAGCAGTATTCAATCTCGTTATCCACAGTAGAAGCAGAATATATCGTGGCAGCAGTTTGTTGTACACAAGTTTTTTGGATGAAGAAAACTTTGCAAGATCTTCAAGTCAAGTTTGATGAGCCTATTCCCATGTTTTGTGATAACACCAGCACCATCAGTATCTCCAAGAACCTTGTGATGCATTCCAAAATGAAGCACATTCTGATTAAATATCATTTCATTAGAGAGCAAGTCACCGAAAAGAGTATCAAGCTTGAATATGTTGGCACAAAGGAACAAATTGCTGACATCTTTACCAAACCATTACCTCGTGAAGCATTTGAGTATCTTCGTCAAAAGCTTGGGATTCTCCCAAGTTTTCATTAGACTCTTTCTTTTATCTACTCAAGTAGAAAGGGGGAGTGGAGGTGTGTACAGGTCCGCAAGATGGTTGTTTGTCAGGACGAGTTACCCTTTTCCATTGATGACAAAGGGGGATAGAAGGCAGTATGAAGAGGTGTCATGATCGCAGGGGGAGTACTTGTGTTGCCATCAATGACAACCACTGATCAACAGCTTCAAGGGACCCGTGATGAGTTATTTTATGTGGGGTCTACACCTCAAGACTCAAAGTTGGTTAGACTGACCGTCAATTATGTCTCATATGAGTGGCAAGTCTTTGTCCAAAGTATCCTGGGCAGGGCGAATTTGTCGAATTGGGATGAGATGTGGACAGCTCTCAAATAAGAGGAGCTGAGGAGCGACTTAGTCAAGTTCAAGCTTGACGAAAGAAGTAGTAGTGGGTCGAAGCCCAAAGAGGAGGAGGATAATGCAGCCCTTGCATCAAAGGGGAAACAAGAGCAGCGAAGACGTAAGAAGGACATCTCGAAGATAAAGTGCTTTAGGCTTGGTGAGATGGGTCACTATGCAACTCAGTGTCCTCTTAGAAATAAAGACAAAGATGAGAAGCATGATCTGAAGGTTGCACCCATGAAGATCGAAGAAGAGGACTTTGCCATGATAGTCGAGATACATCCAGGAGGGAGGTGGCTTGATTCGGAGTTGTAGTTCGAAAGGGCTACTGATAGGCAGGATCCTTGAGGAACCCACCTCTTGGATCAATTCCTTGCTATGGGAGCCCAGATCAGAAGTAGCAGGATTGACTAATGTCAAATGGTTTCGAGGAGTGTCGGAGAGACAGTTGTAGTAGCTAGGAGTTCCAGAGACTGAACAGTGCAGAGCAGAGTTGGCAATAGTGCAGATGGCACAGAGCAGAGGTCAATAACAACACAATGGATTTAAAGGGTCAATGCAGAGACTAGAAGCAATCAGGCTTCAACTTTCACATGGTATCATATTGAACATAGTTAGTTCAGTAATTTGGGATGTTTTTCCATTGTTGATGCAATAGCAGCAACAGTTTACAGTGCAGGGGAAATTGGCAGTGGCAGTGCCAGCAGCAGCACAGATGCAGAAATTTAGAGGGAGTTGCAGTACGAATGTAGTGTTGACAGTGGCAGGATCAGCAGTAGTACAAATGCAGCATTTGCGCAGTGATTGTTGGACAACATGTCAGACATCAGAAACGTAGAGGACGATGTTATGAATTTAGGGTAATGCTTCAATGGGAGGCATTGTTAAAGCACATTCCTCGCTAAGGAGTGTTGATTTCTGGTATCATTAGATTTTCTCTAAGTCTCAAATTTTGCAAGGAGGCTTCAGCATATGTATTCCAAAGAACCCAAAAAGCGTTTTGGGAAATTCCACCTAGAAATAGTTTTATTAATATAATTAATTTTTTTTAATGGGACCCTAAGTCTAAACTTAAGAGAAATTAAAATAGTTAATGGGTATTAATCTAATTGTGGGTGTAACTTCTAGAAGAAGACAAGGATCAAGCGGAAATGATCTTAGTCGTTTACTAGCTTCTAATCTGGGTCATTGAATGTAAACGAAGAGATTATTTAAGGAGGTTTGAGGGTCATTTGGAAAATACGCCAAGAGAGATCAAGAAGATCAAATTTCTCAGAGAGGGCAGCGCAGCAATTGTTAGAGGAGTGATCGAAGAGATCTCTTGCAGTGAGGGGCAAAGAGTATTCGGAAGAAGGAAATTTTCTTGGGCCGGAGAGTACGAGGCAGAGAGGGCAAAACGATGTCCAAAGAGAGGCAGGGCTAGCCCATGCAAAGTTGACGCAGTCGCAGCGCAGGCCTTAGAGGGAGATCAAATTCCTATTGAGGAAATCAATTTACAGAAGTCAGGAGCCAAGGTGAGAGACCGAGAGGCGGAGATTTGTATTTTCCATCCAGCAAAGGGTGCGGAGAAGGAGCATCATGATATCCAGCAAGGGTGATGCTGGGACTATGTGGGGCTTACACAATTCTGTGTAGAGGGTGCGCATAGGCTCCAGTTCAACGTGATCAGACTCAGATCCTCCCAATGACAGGGTGGGAGCACTTCACCATTCATTTTTTCCAGTTTCTCTCTGTATCAGATTGCTAGTTGAGAATCCAAGAATTGCACTCATATCTACTACTACATAATAATAAAACCCTCAGATCTGTTGCACCGGTTTTCCCACATTGGGTTTTTACGGGAACATTTGTCCAAAAATAACGGTATTATTATGTTGTATTTTCTTTCTTGCTCAATCTCTTGTTTCCGCATATAAATTAATTAAGTGAAGTGTGCAATGTGTGCATTTCAATATTTATCATAGGAAACTAAAAATAACTTGTTAATGTAAATCTAAAAAGTAGGAGAAATATCATTAGTTACTGCAATAGGGATTCCGTTTAGGAATTTTCACATCCACGATTACAGAGATACAACAGATTCAATATCCAACTCCTACAAAGTGAAAAAAAAGGTGTGTTGTTTTTAAAATTTGCATAAGTTTTGTTTGAAAAATTAGTTTGAAGATATTCAAAGGGCACAATGAAGCATAATTATCATTAAATAATGACCCGAAAAAACAAAATGGAAACACCTAGTAAGTAACCCGAAATCTCTACTATGACACATGAAGAAGAGGAAGAAATGCAACATGATATATCAAAATTGTGAAACCAAGTGCAACAAATATCGTTTTAAGAAAAAGTAATAGAAACTAATATGGATGGTTTGAATAATGGCATGGAAGCCAAGATCGATGGTACAGAAGCAAAACTGAAAGGCAACATGGAAGATTTGAAGAAGGACTTGACAAAGTCACTACAAGAAATGCTTCCTAATGGTGAAAAGGTAGTAGAGGAAACTCATGTTGAGAACAAAAGAAATATTAATCATGATTTCATAGACTCTAATGTTGGATTGAAGACCCGCCATATTCCAAATATCGATATGAGGAAGGTTGATGGCAAGGATCCCATAACATGGATACTACAGATGGAGTAATATTTTAATCTCCATAATTTGCAACACATACAAAAGGTACCATTGCAACTTTACATTTAGAACCCATATAGTTTGTATGATATTGATGGATTTGTTCTCTTAAACCACTTGTCAATTGGTCAATTTTAATGGAGGAAATGATAGCACATTATGAGGATACAAAGAGTAACACCTTCTTTAGCCATTTGATAAATATCAAGCAAAAGAGTTCAATGGTAGAGCACATTGAGGACTTCCAAAAATCGAATATAAGGGTAAATGATATTCTAGAGCATAGGATTGATGTCTTCATAGGGACTTTAAAGGATAACATCCAACATGAGGTTCGCCTTTAAGAACTTGATTCATTGCAGAAGGCATCAAGGTTGGCAAGAAAAATTGAAAACAAAATTATGGCAACAAAGAAGCCTACCACTCACAACTATAAAGATGGAAGTATTGTTGATCCTAGCCTTACACAACCTACAAGGTTGACACCACAACAATTGGAAGAGAAAAAACAGTGTAAACTTTGAAATGGGCACTGATATTGTTTCCCGTTTCGTAGAGATAGCAAAAAAGTGACCTGATTTTGAAAATGGGTGATGCAGAACACACATGTTTTTTTTAGAGCATAGTTTTTGGCCCTTTAATTTTTTTTTATATACATTACGTTTTAGAATGGTAGTGATTTTCATGCTAATTTTAAAAAGTGAGTATTCTGCATCACACCCTTTTTTTAAAAGACCTAATTTTTTACTTTAAATTTTCTAATGTATGAAATGCAAATAATTATTTTCTAAATTTGATAGTTTTTGAAGTGGTCGTTTTCTTCATATTTTCTTATTTTTATTTTTATTTTAATTGTTTTGAGTGAGGTTTTTTATTGTTTTTCATTTTTAAATTAAAACGATCGATATTTTGAATTTCGATAATCTACCATATTTATACATCCTTAATTAATTTTCAAATTCCACATGAAATAATTGTTCTAAAAAAACGATATTTTTTAACAATGACATAAAATAACCATTTTTAACATTTAAATATAAGAAAAAAAAATACATGTTGGATAATTTTTGCTAGAATTGACATTGCAAAATCACAATTTTTATACGAAAATTTTAACTAAAAATGGTTAAATAATAGTTTTTTTATGGAAATCTCATGTCAAAAAAATAATAACAATCACTTTTTTTTTCAAAAAATAATTATTAACTTAAAAATCAATGCGAAAATCACATATTACAAATATTGAACGCATAACAACCTTAATTGATTGATTATCCTTCTCATAAAATGTCAAAGTCAAAACATTGCAAAGCTTGATTTCCAAGCATAACTTAAATTTAATCAACAATGTCACGTAATCCAAACCCTTTGTCCTCTAGAGTTTCATCATTGTCTTCTTCCACAATATTTTCTGCTTCATTTTGCTCATTTTCCTCTTCTAATGGATCTTTGATATCTGCGAATCTCCCAATGTATGTATTTCCAAACATTCCATGTAATGGTGGTTGGGGTTCATTTGCCCTTTTTGCTACACGTGATTCACTAAAGTCCCCTTTCTTCAACCCAATTTCTTGCATTGCATCTGGAATAAATTGAAGAGCATTAATTCTCTATTGAATGAAATTGCACTATAATGGATCTTTCTTAATTGCAATGCAATTCCTTCCTTTTTGAAGGCAACATGCTAGTGTTGTACCTAATTATCAAGCACAAAAGAAATAATGAAGTAAATTAATACAATGACATATTAATTAAAAAAATAACATATTGAAATTCAATTCCATATAATAAAACTTACCTGAGCCAGCAAATAAATCCATAACCCAATCTCCTTCATTTGAACATATGTCTATAAAATAACTAATCAACAATTGTGGTTTTTGATAAATGTTAACTATCTCTCATTTTGTTTCTTTGTCTTCATATGTTAGTTTTCTCACAACAGCATCATAAGTCAGTGTTTGGCTGTGACTCTTTCCATCCACCCAATTAAAAATCATAGACATATGGCTATCATATTTTGCCCAACTATCAATATGAATGAACTCACAATCATTT
>APFE031726044.1:0-12226 GCA_000404065.3 Pinus taeda | reverse complement strand
CTAGAACTACTTAGAGAGCTCTTTTAGCTAAGCAGATAAGGAAGATAATGAAGTATTCTGAATCTCAACCTGTGCATTAATCCAATTAATTGTTAGCGTTGGGTCTCCAAAGACCTGTAGATGACAAATATACTGGTTAAAGCTATTACAAGAGGCCAAAATAATTAAATTTTAACATAAATAAGGAACTCCATAGGTCTAAAACTGTAACCTTAGAATCAACTTCCCAGGGGTGCAACTTTTGCATAAAATCTATGTTTGGGGCACACAATAGTCCATTTGAAATAACTATAAGAGGATTATAACTTTTGTTTGGGCCTAGTGAATTCCATGAAAACATTTAGACCCATAAATGGCCAAAAACATCATTTAGGGCCTACAAATGACCTTAGAAGTTCAAGACCCAAAAAACCATAGAAAAACTGATAAGAAGGTAAAGAACCATTGAGTTAGTGGAAGTGGTGGGTGGCCACCAATATCCACCTGGATTAGAGTGCCACATATGTTTAGGGTGGGAGATAAGGTATTATTTCATTTGTATAAAGAAAACCTCTTAAGATCCCATTGGAAGTGCCGCCCACTGCCTCCCGACTCTCCATTCTGATATAGGCCTTACACCAACACAATGGTTGTGGTTTAAGATGCTTCTATATCAAATATTCCCTTTTCTTTGGCTTCAACTTTATATTTAATGTGGATTTACTTCATCCATATTTTCCACCTCTCATAGGCACCTCATGTTCCTACTTTGGCACACGTGTCTCACTAGGAGTCATATTCAACAAAATTTTCCCCACTCGATAGAGGAACTTGACACATAATGGACCACTTGTTCCGAAGGAGGGACAATTGATTGAAGAGAATATTAGTGACCACCCATTTGTTCCATTGATTCAAAATTAATTAGGGGAATTTTGAGGTGAAAAATGGGCCTCCTAAGGAAATTATAAAATAATAATGGAAATAATAAAATAAGATTGGATTACATCATCAAATTTTAGAAGGAAAAAATAAAAACTTTTTTCCAACTCGTATTTTCAACTTATCTCCCTATGGGCTTACTCAAATTTTGAGCAGAAACACTCATTGGATGCAGAATTTGATTCCTCATATAAGGAGTAACCATGTTGGATACTTTCTATGTACCTTGCTACACGAAAAATGAGAAATACACGAAAAACGTGATTGGAATCACGTGTTTTCATGTATTTCTCATTTTATGTGTAGAAGGGTCCATCAAAAGTATGGAACATGGGTATTCCTTGGATGAGGAATTAAATTTTTCATCCAACGAGTACTCCTTCTCGAAATTTGAGTGAAACCTTATGGAGATAAGTTGAAAATATGAGTTGAAAAAGTAGTTTTATTATTTTATTATTTCTGAATCTTTTAACCTTTTTACTCCAAAAATGGTGAATCATCCCCCATGGTTGAAATCATAAACTTGAATCTGATTGGTTCTTATAAAGTTTATTTTGGTTGTACAGTTTTCTTAGAACGCCGATTTTAGACCTCAAAATTCCCCTAATGATTCCACATCTTGGTAGCTATATTATATTTTTTTGGGTCTCAAACTTTTCGGTGCCTTTTTTTGGCATTTCCTTTGCATTTTTGGCATTGGACGTAGGATAAAGACACATAGTATGGATTGCAATGGTCCAAGAAATTTCCTAATTGGAATTTTCATGCAAAAGTTGTAGCCTCGGGAAGTTGATATATAAATTAGCCTATTTGGGGCCAACATTCTTTTTGACACATCATTTCCTAGGGTCAGGGTTTTGGTTTTAGGTTTTTTGCATATTAAGGCATCATACTTTATGTTCAAAGGTATTTTTGGGCTCTTGCAATATTTTCTTGTGATTAAGAGTAGTTGACACACATATCATCATAGATAAGCTACCACCATTCCAATTAGTTTGTATCACTTTGCAATTTATATATATATTTTTTTCTATTTCATTCATTAATAGAATTTGGATTTTGTTGTATTACTGTACTCTTTGTAATACCTTTTCTATGTTTCCATTTATGTTTTTACATAATAAAATCCACTTCAAATCTCAACTCTATATATTATTTTTTTTTAGTAGAAGCTTCTACCTTTGTGTTGATGATGTTGGACCAACCAACATTCAAGGGATCTCCCTGATATGAAGTCCCAACTAGACCTCAAATTGTTTGGAATAGGATTCCCAGTAGTGGGTGGTAGTGTAATGCCTTAACCGCGGAAACATGCAGAGGAAAGTATGAAAACTTTGGGTGAGAGCAAGTGTGTGACCCTACGGAGAGTCAAGTGCGATGCCATGAAGGTTCTAACACATGGAGGGGAAAGGGAAGTGCGCCCCTTAGAAGCTTGTAATAGTATGCATATTGAAAGGAACACACGAGCGAAATGACATCGGAAACTAAAATGAAAAATAGTCCACAAGTTACAGTGATGGGTTAATCCAACAACACACATTCAACCAGATTCATACAAATGCATACAAAGTAGTTCATAAGCATATGCGTAAGTTAAATAACATACATTTCCAATACAACAAGAATATTCCTACTATATTAACAACATATGCATGAAAGCGTGTTGACTCTAATTTTATTATTATAAGTGAAATTTCCATCCATACATATACCATTGACGATCACTAGCTCCAATAGTGGAACATTACAGTTAAGAACACCTACTCCTCCAAAGAAGTATACTCCTTCTATGCTATGGAGAAGCCAAGGCTCTTCACAATACTACCAATCCCTTTCTAAGCCTAAGCCTAGCTGAAATCTTGGCACCCAAAATCTCGTTACATGAGTTATGAGGTTCTATTTATAATAAGAGGGAGTGACTCTTCAACTCCCCTTTGTGACCTTTGGACTACCCCCATGACTCTTCAACTTCTTCACTAAATGACACATTATATTACATGATGACTTTTCATATTCCAATATTAAGACTTGGAATTTCACTTACAAAATAATTACAAAAAATATTACATTTTCCACATGTACCCTTATAAGAAAAAAATGGGTAGAGACAACGTAGCAAGACACAACACGATGATTCTAGAGTTTGGGCGAAGTACAACTCAACAACGTTCACTTGCTACTTCTTGGTCACATATTGGTGTGAAGATTGGTACTGTGTGATGGTGTCACCAAAATTTCTAACGGTGTCTTTCTGGAAGCGGAATCTAGCCTCCATGGTATCCAGGTATATTGTCTTGGAACCCATGTCCAACTTGTTTTGAACCATGAGAAACATTGTCTTGATCTTGACAGGACCACTGATGTACTTCTGCATGTTGTGTATGTTCAACTCCAAGTCTTCCCTAGTGGCTTCTCGTCTTAGCTGCTCCAAGTACTCATCGATCTCCATCTAGACTTGGTTCTATGGTTTAGCATCGATGAGGGAACCAATTGATGGGATTTGGTGTTTTCTCACCAGGACATCCAAGCTATTGTACAACTGCACATATGAGGCCTATGTGTTGTCAATGAATGAGGTGAGCTGCTCATTGTTATGAATCAACGTTCAAACCTTTTCTTTCTCCAGCTCTTACTGTGGCTTCATATTCTTCACTAAGTCAAGTGGGGCCCCCTTGTACCAAATTTTCCACTCTTGTACATGGGAGATGACAACATGTATGTTCTTGAGAGTTTGAAAAAAATATTTGCTCCACTGTTGTAGGCCATGCAAATGGATAATTTCTTTATGCATGGTGACAAATCTGTTATAGAGCTTCTACATGGTATCTCCAAGTGTTGATACATCAACAAGTATTGTTATCTTCATCTCCCCTAACATGGAAATTGCATTATGCATTGATGCTTGGAGTTGTTCTGCGTCTCGCCTGACAGCCTGCAAATTCTTTTCTAGTTGTTCATTCTCAGTAGTCATATACTAAACATTTGAGCTTGTTGCTCCTACCAAGTTGGATTGGGAAATGACAGTTGGATGCTTCCTCGTGTCTGACTCTATCACCCTTTCCTTGAAGAATGTAGGTGATGCGTGATCATCTGGAAAGTGCTTCCTTCGTGTTTGTACAATACTCTTCTGGAACTCATGAAATGACAAATTTTACACATCCATGATTGGATCATCTTCAAGGAGAAAATCATCTCCTTTCTCACTCAGGGTTGGCTTTGCTACTGGAGGTGGTGGAGACTGAGGGATGACTTGTGGTGCTCTCGACATCAGGTCAGTGTCTTCATTCTATGGCTCTTGCTCCAACTCCATGTCTATCACTTCATTCAATTCCTCAATCTGTTGAGCAAGCTCTAGCTCCCACAACAATTCACACTCCTCCTTAGTTGCTGGTTATTCCGGCTCATCAACCCGTATGGGTGTCATTTCCTCTATCATTGTGCCTTGCCTTTATTCTTCTTCCTCTTCCACTTATATTCTCTTTCTTTCCTCCTCAACTCCTATTCTTCCTTCATCTTCCTCTCCATCTCCTGTAGCTTCAGTTCTTCTTCCTGCAACCTCTGCTTTTCTCTCTTTGTCTGCTCTGCTCTCTTCATCCATTGCTCCCTATTTTCTTCCACTTCCAAAGCTACCTTTGCTATAATAGGATCTTCCATCATTTTGCAACTTTTATCTCCCTTTGGATCATCAACAATATTCCTCTTTCCCTTGTCCTACACAATATTGTTGCCTTCCACTATTGTTGTTGTTGCTTCTGGAGTTTTTGTTGTCTGTAGAGCAACCTTCCAAGCTCCTTCTATAATGAAAACATCATTGAGTATGTAGGCATTGTAGCAGTACCTCCAAGGATCCTCCTCTGGCAATTGAAATGTCCCATGGATTCATGAAAGTAAATTCTCATACTATGTTATTTTCAAATACCATGGGGATCATATGGATTAAATTCCTTTGTGCCAAACTTGAATTTCATTATGTTCTTAGCTTTGACATCTACATCTTTCAAGCTCTTAATCTCATATAATCTAATCTGCAAAGCAAGAGTGGGCCATGGTGATTTCTTCCTCATATGCAGTCCTATATGCTATTTTGTGAAATATAGGGCATATTAATTTACCAACATTTAATTGTCAATTCAGGAGTTCGTGAACTTTGAGGCATAGCACTAAAAATGCTAGAGAGATCCCCCAACAACCTGCAAATCAAATTCTAGTCTAACTTGTGCATCAATCTCCACAAATTAAATTAAATCCTGCACTTCAAAGGAAACTTTAGAAGACATAAACACCAATCTGGACAGTTCGAAAGAAACCTCAATCTAACATTTGGAAAATAAAAGACAATCCTGTACTATTAGCAATTGCAAAAGGAAATCCTAATTATTGGCAAAAGGTAAATTCTATTATCGTTTAACTGGAGACCAAGCTATGCCTATCAATTCAAACTGAGGATCATAAGAAAATGGAAGACTATAAATGAAAAAAGAAATCCAAACTCAAGATCAATTCAAACCGTTCTTTGTGCAAAGAAAATTAGAAAAAGTATGCCCTAATTTTGCCTCATCTATCTCTATGTAACAAAGTCCTTTTAATAAATTAAACCCTAAAAGCATTATCCAACCTTGGTAGATATATTTACTGTGTAAATAAATCTATGAAAGAAATTTCTCCAATATAAATTATATCACTTTATTTGTTCCTCTGTAACAAAACTAAATATTTCTTTAGAAAATTCCCAAAAGTCTAACGGAAACTACAATGTGAGAGAAACATTAACATGATGTAGTTTCCCTTTATCAATGCATGCTCTCAAACATGAAGGAATCATGATTCAAATGGATAATAACAAAAATATGTATGTGCGGCCTCTGCTCCTGATGAATACACAACCTTTGTAAACAAAGTTATTTAAAATTCGACTAATACAAGAAAGATCTCAATAGGCTACGATCTCGCCATATCCATACACATATACTCTAAATCATAATCATTCAAATCATTATGGTGAAATCGATCCCGTATTCTGGAGCACAAACCCACAAGATTCTGTTGGATCTAAGCCAATTTAGAAGAGTGGAATTGTGCAATGAAATCCTATAGAGGAAGAGTCTCAAAGCATAAGCCGACACCATGAATACAAAACACTAGAAGAGACTACCCCATGTATGCCAAAAATCGAGAAAGGTGACACACAATCTGATCTAGTATTCATTGTAAATAAATATTTTCAACTTAAAGAATAATCCTATGAATAATCTTCATTATTGTGAATTCTTTCAATCCTCTTTCATATAATATAAAAATAATTTACTGAAATTAATCTAACATCCTATTCTAAAATTACTCATCCTATTAATTTTATAAGATAGTACAATATATATAAATCCATCATAATACCTCTAAAATAACAACTTTCTACATCAAAGCTTAAAAAATCCTTTGATTGTAATAAGATCCACAATTTAAATAATTGGAAAAATAAGCATAAAAAACCCTAATAAGTAATTAACCGTAATTTGATATTAAATCAATATATTAAATCTAATTAGAATGCTTATTATAATAAAATCCTCATTTTTATTTAAATCTCTCATAATTATTCCTATTTCATAGATGCAATTTTTGTATTAATCTAATATAATGAAGCTTAAGGAAAATTTTATATACTAATTGTATATTAATTAATTATAATCTCATAAGAACTATGAATTTAAAAACTAAAATATTGTAATAAAGATTCATAACTCAAATAAATGAAAATGAAACAATACTAATTACACACTAAAATATATATTAAAAATAGATTGTGAACAGTAATATTATATCACTTTTATGAATATCCCCTTGTTTAATTAAATCCTAATGTTTTAAATTTCAATTTTATTAAATAATTCTACTATTTAGATTATGGCTGACTAATCTCTTATATTAATCCAACTTACATATAAATATATCTATATATATATATATACAGATATATAATATTATATATATATATATAATTATATATATACAACCACACCATAACAAGATTAGGTCCAAGATGTATCATTAATCTTTTCTTAATCTATTGGGGTATCCCCTGACAATGGACTCACTTGGAAGTCTGAAACGTTGGGTTAATAAAACTCTATAACATGTTGTTCCTCCACTATCTAATAATTCTCCTCAACTGTATGGATTCATTATTTTAAAATTTTCCAATATCATATTAAATGCAATAAATAAAATGGCATTGACTTTCAAAGAAGGAAAGAGACTGTCAAAAAATAAATATTATGATCTAATCTTAAACTTTTCACACAGTAAATGACGAATTAAATGATCTTCACTCAGCACATCACAATCCAACCTAATCTTGAATAATTCAAAATGGTGTCGAGCTGGTCTAGCAGCTAACCCAGCCAACTCGCACCTTCTCTCAATGATCTAGTTCACATAGAGACTATACACATGAAATGTTCAACCAAATTGAAAAGAACCTGACATGAAGTGGTTCAACTAATCTTGAAAGCGCATTCTTTACATGGTGTAGAAAAGGATCAGACTCTAGCAAATAGAGGGAATGATCCACAGGTCGACTATACTCATGTAATACTACATTGGGACCATCTCCTCTCTCCCCCTTGGCTCCAAGACATCTTCCAATTTATATAGATATTTTCATTACAAATCGGCCTATTAACAATCTGATCCAATATAGAAGGAACAAATTACCAATCATAATAGTTTTCCATGGATAAAAGTCAGATCTAGTTCTGGTGCAATTGAATGTTGAATAGAGGAGCTGAATCTAGTACATGAGGGATTGTTTTGGTAAATGGCTCCTCTTTCCTCAGTTTGCAACTCATGGTGAAAACTAAGTTTGATGTTGACCAACAAGCAGTTTCCAAAATATCCTCAAACTGATATTCAAATTGTCGGGTAAGTAATGTCCTCCAAATTTCACTAATTGAAGTAGTCTACGCATTCTTTGACTTTGATGCAGGAACTTGATACGTGGTGAAGGAACCAGGCAATCTTATAATAAACTGGTGCACGAATCCCCATGAGTGTAGGAATTTGATGCATGGGGCAGGAACTAGGTAGTCTTATAATAAACTGGTGCACGAATCCTCATGAGTGCAGGAATCCCAATTGGTACAAGAATCTGTGCATAATATAAGAAAGTGAGTGAAGGATCAAAGCTTGTTGGCATATGCGTAAAAAGGTAATCAACTAAGTTTAAACCTACAAACAAAAAAAATATTATTAATGATTATTTTAATGTTTAAATCTAGTTAAAACAAGGGAATCATGGAAAATAGTAAATACTTTATTGTCTCCAAGAATGCACAAAATCATGACAAAAACCATTCAAACTAAACAAAAGTGTGATGGATTTCTGAGTAAAAGATGATATAAAGCAAGAAAAAAAAGATACCTAACACTAACAACCCTATAGAGAGGTGGTATGAAACTTCTTGCATGATCAGTTTGTCAGTGGCATACCTTGGTAAGACATGCAGAGGCTTCTCTTCACCAAAGAATCTAATCAAGGTGCCACCTAGTGAGGCATACCAATCTGTATTGTTTACTATTGCATCCATTATTTCTCATGACATGCAAGGTGGATCTTGCTCAAATATAGGCTTGTATAACATGATGATAAAGTGGTCAGTTAGCTTTGCCATCACTCCTAGATAATTGCAGTTGGAAAGAAACTTGCAATAGATGTTCACGACAGTATCTTGTGGTGTCCATGTCCAGCCCATGTTAGGGAACTGTTGATGTGCATAGATTGCATCCAGTAAGTATGTGAATATGTAAAACCTTTCTTGCTCATTCTAGGATGGATTTTAAGCCTTAGCCACATGGGACTTCCACTGTTGAGCCAACAAATCTCACCAGTTGAATGGCCTCCCATCACTTACCAACTGGTCTAATGAGACTACCCACCCTTCAGGGAAGGTGTTTGTGCTCTCTTAACATTATATTCTATAGGCAAAGATGATCAAGAACTGATAAGACTTCCTAAGGGACTTTGTCTTGTAAACATGTGTGGGTGTCTATCTAAACTTCAATGACTCTTTTACCCAACACTTGGCAATGTCTCTTTTATTAACATAGTTATGGGTGGCATAGAAGAGTGACTCCATGCACTTCACCGAATCAGGAAATTGATACATCTGCTAAAAGTCTTCTTCCTTGAAGGTGGCAAGCTTCCTCCCACTGGCACTGCTCAGTGTCATAGTGTGTTCATCCGTATGTGAGATAGTCCAGCGGATGATGTCCACACATGAGAAGGCGATAAACCTGCATGCAACCTAGAATAACCCTTACCACTAGATGCTAAGATAACCCTGTCAATCCTCTAAGTCTACCTTAAACTCCTCTGCAAAAGTGTCTTTGATATGTGGTCAAGTCAATGTTGTTCCCTTCTCAATAAATAATTGAGTATCTGCATACACTGGTAAGTCAACTAATATCTACTCAACTTCTTCCCCAGTACTTGTCTCAGCGGTTTCCTTTGATGAAACTCTCTTGGATTCCACGTTAACTGTGACTGCTAGAGAGGTTCTCAATAACTGCCATACCTGTGGGATAAAGATGGCACCCATGGAAAGAAAATTTCAGTTTAAAACCAAAACAACTTCAAGGCAAGTTCAAGCAGCAAGTCAAGCACTTGATGTGAGAGATTTCATAGTTTTTCTTGATAGGGGTGGCTAACTTACTGTGGGAACTACACTCTATGCAGTCTGAGTAGTTAGTGTGGAAGCTTTATGACTGGCACTGTGTAATGCACAGTTCATTCTAAGTGAAGGCCTAGGAGAGACTACGCATTGTGCAGTCTCAGTGGCTAAGATTGGAGGATGGCTCCTGGAACTACATAGTGCATAGTTGGAGCCAACCTAGGTATGCTCTATGCAATTCCAGAATCCAACCCAGAAGCTTGAGTCTCCAAATTGCGTAGAGCAAGTTGTGTGAAGTGATATCTAGGCAGGGGAACCCAGATCTGCCCAAGGGGAGTGTGGAAAATATGTATATCTGAAAGACAATGTGAAGATGAGTGCATATATGACTAAGTGTATATGCATGCACGTCAAACAAGTGCAAGAATTGATTAAACTAAAGGAAAACAAATCATGTGAGGAGAGTTGCCATAACGATGATCATTGGTGCAAAAACATGATAACTCATGCGACACTTGGGAAAGGAAATCAATAAATTTAAACAACACTTATACAAGCAAGTTAAATTTCCAGCAATCATGCAGAGAAACAAGTGAAACAACACTCACACAAGCCAAACAACAAAAAGCTACAAAGAAAGCAACAAAATACGACAAAAGAAAAGCTCACTCGGAAAAGCGACCATGATCACACAAAAGGCTCCTTGATCTCCTCAGGAATGCTAGAGCTCAAATATTAGCTATGCAAATGAGCTCTAGCAGCATCAATTAAATAGATTTGGACAAATTAGGGTTTATGATGCACATGCCTAAAATCAAGGAAAAAGCGACACTTGGTGGAAGTTTAAAAAAATGGCACAAGTTCCTGCTTCAGGATACTAAAAATAGATCCATATTTTTTAGGGATTCTTTTTTTTTCCTTTTCTAGGGAAACTTTCCATGCACACTATTGAGAAAGACAACATAGTTCTGGGAACCGAGAAACTTTCCAGCTTAGTGCATTGTGTAGTTTTTGATCTTAGTGAGATTGCACAATTTATGGGCTCGGTGCTAGGCTACCCCCTCATGACTACACATTTTCTGATCTCAAGGCTCCTTTTATTTAGTACTGCACAATTCCCAACAACAAGGTTGGTTTTCCTCAAGAATTGCACAATTTTCTGGGGCAAGCCCAAAACTGTTGTGGGACCAAAGTTAGGAGATAAAATTGTAAGTTAGAAAATCAACTAAGCAAACAAAATCTAAAATTAAAAGGAAAATTCTTAGTTGAAGCATGGATACCTAGATCAGTGCATAATGAGCTACTATGTTTTATAAGTAAGGCTCCAAAATCGAAGCATATGAAAATTTTTGGAGGGTGGTTGTAGCCGCTACAACACTTTGGATGATCATGGGTCCTAATATTTGAATATTGGAGAAATTTTCCAAATTTTTTATATCTTTATAGTGGTTAAGAACACATTCATCCTCATAAGAGGTCATAGGTTAAAATCTAAAGGGGGATAGAGTATGTACACCATTGTAGACTGTAGTAGTTAAATCGCCATGCAGACATAGGTCCCTTGTCCTACAAACAATGAGATCTCATACACCAATTTGAAAGTCCATTATCCTACAAATAATAAGGTCTCAATGTCTCACATAGACATGAACTTAAAAATAGTTTATTACTACTATATTACAAATATTAGCTCTACATAACCTCAATTCAATCGCTAGTTTTCAAATGAAAAAAGAAATTATGCTTAAAAAATCTAGAGTAATGTTCAACATATTTTTTATATATACTCATTTTAAGTAATAAAATTTTACAAGTCCTTTTTTACCCTTACTTTTTTTTGTTAATATGGAAAATATATGTTAAAAACTTGAGAGGCAAGATGGATGTATGTTAAACATTTGGTGGGTATGTTAAGCATTTGAATTTTGGTGGCTTATCAATTGGAGGGAAAGCTAAGGAAAGATCCCAGGGAGACTTGTACATGAAAAACAATGCAGCATGCAGTTCCTAGAAATTTGAGAGTTGAGCAATTTTGGCCATTAAACATTTTTTTCTAAAACAAAGCTTTGAAAAATTATGTGGAGTGATATTTTTATGGGTCTTTTAAATGGGGAAAAATTGAGGGATTATAGGTCACCATAAGTGCGACTTCAGGTATTTTTCCCCACTTCCTCATATTCGAGAGATTAATTAACAGATAGTTTCTTCAATGGCTACGACTTTCGGCACCATCAATACTGCTACAAGTCCTTAGAATCCTAACAAATATTTTGAGGTATGCATTTATTTTCCAAGTATTTTCCTCCTATAAATATGGAGCTTGTCAAAGCCTCGAAAAATTGCCTAATGTATAATTCCATGGTTTTGAGCCTATTGACTATCCCTATTACATTCAAAGTATGCACCATATTGTTTCAATGCAGTTGAGTTAGGTTCACTTCGCTTTCTTAAAGTAAATTGGACACAAGACTTTAATTGAGATCACAATTTGGTTGTAAGTCCTTCAAGGATGTTTGCCAAGAGACAGTTTACTTTCATTCAAAATAACATATAATCTCTAAATTATTTTTTGGTAGGTGTCTCAAAAAAATGTTGCCATTATGCCCCCGTTTGGTGTATATATATATATATATATATAT
>APFE031726041.1:5301-31059 GCA_000404065.3 Pinus taeda | reverse complement strand
GGCTCAGAAGGGGAAGGATGAGATGGGAAACGGGTGTAGGGAGTGTGTTGAAGTGATGTCTGTGAAAGGTCAAGGGATGAAGCTACGTGAGGAATGGGAGACTTTTAGGAAAGGACAGAACGCAGTGTAGGTCAAGGAAACGTGGTTGCATGCAGGGTCAAAATGGAAAGGATGGCAATGAAATGAGAGGGAGAAGAGTGTAAATGAAACAAATGATCAAAACTGTTTATCAAACCGGAAATGCATCAACCTACATTAAGTGTGCCATGATTTCATTGAACAGTAATCCAAAACGCAAAGAGAAATACATATGGGGTTGTGATGAAGAGATGGGTGATAAGTGTAAATGACAAGGAAGCATCTAAATCCAAACCATAACTGTATCAAACAAAGTAATGCGTGTTTTTGGTGGTCTGCTATGGACTGCACCCCAATCTTCAAAAGAGATGGCAGTGAGCCTTAACAACCGTTTTTGCTGGAGCTCCAATGGATGTTATATATCCTCTGCTACACTAAGCAAGTGGAATTAATTGTACCATAAGAAAAATCTATCTAACTCATAAGAAAACCAAATTATCAAACTGTCATTCGAATTGCATGTGTAACCGAAACTTAAAGTGCTGGAAATGAAATGGAAACAACACTACAACAGAGGGGATTTATGGCTCTCAGGTTGGGCCCTAACCTGAGACCTATAGTCTCCTAATAAAACTCAAGAATAGATCACAAACTGTCTTCTTTATTCATAATTCGAAGTCATGCCAAATTGGCTTACAGCAAAATAACGAAACTGGACTGCTTCAAAATTATAATGATAAACCGAGAGATTCAACAACCTATCTAAGGCTAAGGCATCCATATTTATACAAAAAAATGATGATCCGCCAAGTAGCCTTGATTCTAGGAGCTCGACTGTCCCACTGAAGTTTAACTACGGATTTGTGAGGCAGTCAGAACTGCTGTTCTGGTAGAATAGTTTATGACTGTTGTTCCTATAGGACAGCTGGCTACTTCTGGAGCTCGGAGGGAAGATTGATTTGAGCTCGGAGTTCTTGGTGGGAATCACGAGGAATGTCCCAATACCGTGGACATCTCTCCACAAAATCAGCAGTGCCACCTTATTGTCTCCTTATCCCTTTTGCGTTGTCTCTTGCTCCCCTTTTTAGTGCCAAAACCTGGAATCACAATGCATTAGTCACGTAGATAGAGTGTCTAACCTTCCTCCTACAAACAACATGAATAAACTAAGAATGCATGCATAAGAAAATAAAGATGAATGGTTTGAGCAAGTAAAATAGGCCAAAATGAGCCCAAATTGTACCAAAATTGGGGCTCATCAGCTATTCCTCAAATCAAAATAGGTCAACCTGTATATGGCATGGTACAAGCGAAACTTAGCCAACATTACATTGGGATGATGCAAAATCCCACAGGGAAAGCATATCAAGGTATCCCTCAAATCATTTACAAAGGCCAACAAATGAAAGCCCACACATTTCAACCTTTACAAGGTTATCATCGAATTAGGAAGTAAGGTTATGTTTATCTAGGTTATCAGAATCCTCCCTCTCAAGGAGTGAAAATACTTGTTGTCCAAGCCATCCCATCTTACCCACGATATCCTCTACCAAACTTTAATATGAATTTGTCATTTGTAGCAACCATTGAATTGCTAGATCTTACCTGGATTACAAATGCTCCCATTTTTCACTCTCCATGGTGGCTAGTTATTCTTACGAAATTTTCCACTAATATCCCTAAGTTCAATGGAAATCATGGATAAGACCCATCTATGCATGTTATGATATGTCATTTATGGTGTTCTTTGAACTCTTTGAATGATGACTCTATCTATTTACGTATTTTTTAGCACACACTTACTAATACAGAATAAAAGTAGTATATTGAATTACCACAAGCTTCATTAAACATGTTCAATGCCTTAGCAACTATATTCTTAACTCATTTTCAGTTACCCATTCGATATGAGACTGGAACTAAAATTTTGACTAATTTCAAACAATCACATTTATGATCACATTCATGAGTAGCAATGTCATCGTCGTTTGGTAAAAACCTAGTTTCCTGATCAACTATTAGTTGAATGGTTCATTAAGTATTTATTAGCACCTATCACCAAATACATTTCTAAGGGAAGAGTTGTGACTGAAGAGCAAGAAATTGTTGTGCCCAATATTTGGATCTTTCTTATACACAATCCAACACACTTTCCGATAAAATAACCAATTCTCCACGACTGGTACAGACTCTTCCCCAACCTTCTAATAAATAATCACATGCCATTGATGGCATGATTGATTATGCTAATCAACAGTCAGTGAGTAAACCATATAGTTCAACTCTTTTTGTGGCTACCCAAAACCCCTCATCTACAAATCTTATAACTTCTACTTTCGATATCAATGTCATTCAATCCACAAAGGGAAAATATCATCAACCAGGAAGTAAGAAGAAAGGAAAAGGTAAAAAGAAAAAAGATAATATTCTATGGGACAAACAAAATAACTAGTCTTATGAAGAAAAGCAAAAACCTCATTATCCTTTATTAATCTGTAATGAAGGGCATTTCACTCATGAATGTCCACACTGGGTGGAAGTAAATCAATTCCTTAAGTCATCTGTCACTCTTGATGTGTTGATGGATCCCTTTCCTAATCAGGAGTTTAACTTTGTTTCTCGGGATCCTATTTCCTCTTGCTCAGTTATGATGCTTTTGTCCACCAAGCCCAAAAATGATGTTATGGTGGCGACCAAAAATGAGGAATGCAGTAATTCCAATCCCTCAACTGGTTAGGATACTAATCATCCTGCCATTTCTACCTCACCTTCTTTAGATCCTACTCAAAATGTGATTTCTACTAAATTAACTATTAAACCTGCGAAGGGTGTTATCCACAAATCTGTGTTCAACCCTTGTGAGAGAGCTGCACAAAATTATAATAGAGTTGAGGATCTTAACCAAGCTCCTTCAACTATGTCAACTCTTTATATGTTGCGAAATTGTCTTGCCCATAAGAATACTTTACTTTATGTAAATGGAGGTATTGATCCTTCAAAATATAACCTTGTAGTCTTTAATCATGAGAATTATTCACCTAGACTTCTAGCACAATTAGCTTTCATGATTTAGGTTGGTGTTCACAGTAAGACCATCCATTACACCATTGTGAACAAAGGATCTCCAACCTGTATCATGTTACTTTCTTGTCGGATGGCCATTGGTTATCCTCGACTCGATCATACACCAACTACTTTCAAGGCCTTTTATGGAATAGGCTTAAGCCCTTATGGAATTTTGAGTTCATTACAAGTTGAATTAGGTGGCAATATGATGTCATTAGAAGTCGAAGTTATTGATTTATTGTTATATTATAACCTTCTAATAGGTCGTACATGGGTTTATGATATGGATGATGTTGTTTCAACTTATTTCATAATGATAGCTTTCCTCACAAGGGCGGGATAGTGACCATTGACCAGCTCACCTTATTTTCCAATAATTCTCAAGTTACTGGAAACATCCCTCTTATGGGAGAATCCCCACATCCATATCATCATGTTAGGGTGGGATTGCTTAAGGATTCTTCCCTTATGGTAAGCTTTTCCTTTCCTCCTCCTCTTCCTTATCCCCTTTTCGATAACTCAAAAAGTTTTCATATATCAAAATGATATCTTCTTGTACTACTCCATCTGATTCCTTGATAGTACTAGATGCATCTAATATTGATACCTTTGGTGATCACATGTCGCTCAGTCATGTTGAGATCGAATATGAAATCATCTATTTGGCTTGTACGATGCATTATGATTTATCCTCTTCGATCAATTGGTTTGATCATTCCATCGATTATGTCTCTTCTTCTGATCCCTTCTCCAGTACATTTTCTACTGATTAGAACATCATGGAGATCATGATGCTAGATGATGCATCATGAGATGTGTTGGAGCTCCTAGAGACAACCTTGGATTGCTTGCAAGACCAATGCCTAGGCACATCTAGGTTTGCGTGTCTCAAATGATTTACAGGAAACTGGAGACATCACTTCTGTTATATAGATACATATATTATAGGAAATGGGTTGGTTCATTTATCCAAAGAAATAAGACATCAATTTTTGGCACTTCTTCACAGGTTCAAATATCATAAATATGCATAAAAATAATGGAGGCCGGGTACTTAAAGGGGTTATAGCTTAATAAGATTTTGCAGAGCAGATGAGAGAGGACAAAGAGAAGGAGCAACCCATCACATAGAGCATAAGGCTTCAAGACTTCTACACTTAACACATAGAGATTGAGGCATTAATGATTTCTATTCTTATTTGAGTTACAAGCAGAACTAATGGATGAAGGAGGAGACAAATTCTATGATTCATGTGTTGCAAATTTAAAGTTATGATTTCAATATGCACAACAATATTGAGACAAGTGAATCTATGATATAATTATAGGCACTTGCATTCACACATCAATAGAAATAAATCTATGAGGAAGCTTGAAATATATCTAGAAGCTTTAATTGCATGAATATAGATAAGAAATATGAACACAACATGGGTTTTAATAGAGGAAACACATACTGTAATTCTTGAAGAGGGATTCATTATCATTCCTTTGATATTCTAAAAAATCTGTGTTACAAGGAGATACAGCCTGAAAATAGCATGTAGTGTTTTCTATAGAATTTCTGAACCTTTTATAAGTCTTTATTTCCCCTATTTATCTGGAGAGGGGATCAAGAACATTCATTACAACAAAATATCTCTAGTCTAGACTCAAATTTCATGTCGACTAGTTGTTTGAGTCATAAATGACTCTATGGCCCAACATATTACATAATTAAATTCCTCAAGAAAGGAGGCATGTTACTATTCAAAGAAAAAATAACCATAAGATGAAAAATATAAAAATATCTCCTTTCCCATCCTGTGATCATAAATGTTGCAAGAGTTATTTTACTTAATGCATGGATTCCTGCACTGCTTCACCAACCTCTATCTTTCTACCTTTATTTCATTCAGTGCTTGCTCCCAAACCCGTGTCACAATGGGCTTCTTCTGGATCAACCCATCCCATGATTTGAATGCACCACCCATTCTTCTTAAAACCATAACTGTCTATCCATCACGCCCTTTAAATCATTGTCCTGCACTATCGGTGCCTTGATGTAGTGTAACAATGAAGTCTCTTAGCTGTGGGCTTGTTACCTCTAAAACAAGTGAAACATGCAATTTTTGATTTCCCCCTTAGCCCCCCTTTATTATAGCCCCATGTGTAACTTTCCTCATATGACTAGGGGCTAGAGCAAGGGGCTTAGCCCTTTGGGTGCTAAGGCTACCAATAGTTGTGCGGGGGCCTTTTCCTTTTATAACTTGAATTTCCCTCAGTGACACTTTTTTACCGCATCGGCTAAAATCTAGATGTGAAATATAGAACCTATGAAACATCCATCTGGAGGCCTTTTTCTTTGTTACTCAGAATCCCGCATCTCTACGTTGAATGCACTTTTCCTTATGTTTCTCCCCTAGGAAGTTGTGATCGCCGATATGTGGGATGACATCATCATTGCCACGTGTCACCCTATGAGTGGTGACATGTGTCACCCAGAAATGTGCCTATAGGGCCCTTGAAAACATCGAAACTGCTTGACATGTGTCCTCCCTAATTCCACATCATTAATGATGTCAGCTGCCATGTCAGCCATCAGGACCAATCATATTGAGCCACGTGGCCCCTAGGAAGAGAGAGAAAATGGCCTGCCCGGCCCTGTTTTTGCATGGGTTTCCTTTATTAAATAATTATGGCCTTGCCCGACGATGTTACACCATATTGACGATTCTCCCCCCAACAATTCCTTAAAGATGGCCAATCAGGTATTGCAAGGCCCATGCGAGACTACGAGATGCAGGACTGTGGGGTCAGTGAGATCCAAGATGCAGGATCTACGATATTGGTGTTTTGCACTGTGAACTACCGATAACCATAAGTGTATGCCCTAGGACCCCACCAATAGTTGATAATCCTATATTGCAGGACTATGGGGATGCCAATATGCAAGATTACGATGTACGGGGCTTATTGTGCTCGGGGCCCTCGATATGTGATATTTTCCCTCGTACTTAGTCATTTTCTTGGTTTTCAAGGCTTTCTAAGTGTGATATTCAACATGCTCTAACTTTTGATTTAGAAGTCCATTCTTGGGCTTCTATATACCGTTGGAAAGCTCTTTTCGAGCACTAGGAAATGGAGAAGGTCTTATTTAGCTCTGAGATCTTCTATGGCCTAGGAAATTAGATCCAATCTTCACTGCTCTTGGGAAAACTTGACCAATTGAAACCCACAATGCAGTGAGTGACAACATTCACTCCAAATGGAGATAGTGCCTTCTTGGCAACATGCTGAGGACCTACAGACCAATAGCTTTTCCTTCCATTGGGCATGGAGTCATTCTTAAACAAATATAATTCTAATTATAAAATATTTTTTCAAAATAAGTCACATTGAAGATTTTGGTCAACGCGTTTCGAACCAACAAGTGTGGTTCATCTTCAAGACACAATGAAGAAATAGATCTAGGAATAAGGTTAAATAGGGAGACAGGTCAACCTAACAGCTAGAAAAAAAAACAATTATATTTGACCAGGGGAGAAGAGGGAAAAGTTTCATATTATTTAATTAAATTTAGTTATTTTATTAATTGTTTATTTAATCAATATAAATAAATAAATATATTTTTGAATATCAATTTATTAACCCAATAGTTATCTTTGACTAGGTTTTTTTTTAATATTAAAAAGGGGTTAAACTTGAAAATATTTTATATTTATCTTAATTAATAATTATCTTATATCTCAATAAGATATTAATAATATTTATTAAATTTATAAACCGACTATTATTATTATTTCTTCCTCTCTTTTTTTAACTAGTTAAGTTTTTATTATATTAAATACTAATACTAATATTAATAACTATAATACAATATTCATATTACTATTAATAGATGTCAAATTTTTATATTGCTAGATAACTCATATTAAAATTAATATTAATAATACCAATATTATATTAATTCATTATACTAATACTATTTAATACTATTTTAATAGGTTATTATTATTAGTATATTATATACTAATATTAGAAATATCAGTATTAATAATATTCATATATAATTTTAGCATTCATATTAATATTAATAGTATTAATAATATTAATAATGAATACTTAATAATAATATACAATTATTAAAAAAAAAAGTCTAGACAAAGACGGAGCAAAACTAAGAAGATAGGGCGGGAATCGAGCAACTACTAGAGGGATCATCCCTATTAATATTACTAGAAGATATCTCGATTTTAATGGCTTCCCTAAACTTACAATGATGAAAATGAGGAATCTTAGCAATAACCCTAGCCTCCTCAATGTATATGTAATGCTTGGTCTTGTCTACATGCTCGGCTGGAGCCAAAGATTTGGTCTTCCCGTGCTTGATATTAGTTGTGTGTTCCTTAATCCTTTGGTTAATAGAATGACCAGTTTCACCGACGTATGAGGTTCCATAGGAACAAAGGATGATATAAACACCTATCATATCCATAGGGTTCACCTTGTCTTTGACAAACTTTAGGGAGCTTCTAATGGTGTTGAGGGGTCTAAAGGTTGAGGGAATATTATGATTTTTCGGGATTCTCACAATCTTGTCTGACATCCCCTAAATGAAGGGGAGGTGGACTCTTGCACTGCAATCAATGGATTCTTTCTTGACCTTGGGACCCTTTCTCACATTGAGGAAAGCTTCGACACCCTACTGCCTACTGTAACCATTCTGGACAAAAACCTTACAGAGATGGGACTTTTCTTTAGAAAAGTGGCCATCATCAGAAATTATTAGAGCATGAGTGGCTAATGTGTTGAGAACACTTATTTTTTGACCAGGAAAATGGTGGGAATTGGCATGAAGATACTACTTAGTATGAGTCTTTTTTTGATACACCTCATGGGAGAAAGATCCATCAGCTTTCCTAGAAATGAGGACATCAAGAAAAGGAAGCCAACCATCGACTTCACGCTCCATCGTAAACTTGATGGAATTAGACTGATTATTTAGATGCTAGAAAAGATATCTAATTTATCCAGCCCATGCTGCCATATGGTGTAGGTGTCATCAAAAAATCTTCTCCAAAGCTTAGGTTTAAATAAAGCTGAGGATAAATCCTTGGACTTAAAATATTCCATGAATAGGTTAGCAATGATAAGGGATAGGGGGGAACCCATGGCCACCCCATAGGTTTGTTCATAGAACACACCTTAAAAACATAAAAAAGTAGACGTAAGGAAGATCTCAACCAATTTTGATGTGTCGGGATCAGTAAGATGAAATATGACATCCAGGTCTTCCTTAATGGGGATTCTAGTGTATAGGGAAACAACATCAAAACTGACAAGATTGTCAGCAGGTTTAAAATTCATATCCTTTAACTCTCTAACAAAAAAAGAGGAGTCTTTGACAAAGGACTCTGTCTACCCCACCAGGGGCTTTAGCTTCATGGCTAAATATTTAGCTAAAAGGAAGGTTCGACCAACAATAGTGTTGACAATGGTTCTAAGGCGGACTCCTCCTTTATGGATTTTTGGAAGCCCATAGGTCCTAGGAGTGATAGGGCTACTCTCAATCAACTTATGGCTAAAGGAGCCAACAATGTTTCTAGATTTAATAGCAAGAGTAATTGTCTTAGAAATTTTTTCAAGCGATTATTGTCAAGCTTTTTGTAGCTTCCACTATTGATCAGTTGATCCAACATCTTCTCCTGATAATCTGCATTATCAAGGATAGTAGCAGCCCCACCTTTGTCAGCTTTTAAAATGACGATATTTTGGTTCCTATTCAGGGATTTTAGGGCTTCGAACTCTTCTTTGCTGATGTTATTCTTAGGGTGCTTTTCCTTTCTAAGAATAACAAAGTAGTCTTGCTAAATAATATCTTTAATATTATTGAGTAAGCCTTTAATCCCAAATTCGATGTCGCACATAATAACAGCCACCGAAATCTTTTTGGGAGCAAGGGCAAAATTTAATCCCCTCTCCGAAAGATTGAAGAGCGGAGGAGGAAAAGAAAAACTGGATAAATTAACAAATTTATTAATAGGATGGTTAATATTATTTTTGAAATTGGAAACCCCATCATTATTATTATTGGTATTACAATTATTATTAGCCTTATCAATATTATAATTAATATTCTTAATATTATTATTATTACTAATAGATTATTAATATTATTTCCGCCATCATTATTATCATATCTATACCTCATTGTTCTCTTATTATTTATTCTTATAGTTAAATTTAATAATTTTACTATTATTATCTAAATAGTTGGATTTAAAATCATTTATATTATTATTATTAGTCATATTAGAATTATTAATCTCATTATTATTACAATTATCAGAATTAAAACATTTATTATTAATATAGAAAGAAGGGAGGATTAACTAAATGGGAGAAGAAGGGATTGAGGGAGACTGGGGAAAAGAATGAATGCTAGAAGGAATAGAACTACAAACACACTGAGGGGAGGTAATAAGAGGGGATGAACTATGCGATGAGGGAGAGAACCTGACCACGCTTTCACTGGGGGCGACGATCACGGTATCATAGGGAAGCGGGTCGGAGAGAGGACAAGAGGATGGAATTGAAGGGTTAGCGGAGAGAAGGGATGGACCAGTGATATTGAGAGGATCACATGAGGAGATTGGTAGAGGTTTATGGGGAGAGAAAACTAGATCAGAAGGGCAGGCTTGCGTTAAGGGAAGGATTTCAAATTCTGCAGTAGAGAATGGGCGTGAATCAGAGTCCATGGATGCCACAGATTCCAGAATATGGGGAAAGGCTTACGTTAAGGGAATGATTTCATTACCTGGAGCATAGAATGGATGAGAATCGAAGTCCATGGATGTCGTGAATTCTAGAATATGGGGAAAGGGCCATTTGAGAAGAGGCCAGAATTCAACCACAGATCCAACTAAATCGTTGGCAGTAAGGCAGATAAGGAAAATAGGAGAGGGGTGCTCAAGCAGGGGTTGATATTCAACCACATAAATCTTCATCTCTGGAAGGAAGGTTGATAGATCCTGAAGTGCCATTCTTGTTGGATCTCGAAGCTACGGTCCAATTATCACCCAAATTTCCATGAACCGAGGAGTTGAGGGCCGACACTTGGTCACTGTTGAATTCTATGAAAAATGACTTTTTTGATAATAAACAAAACAATTCAAATAACAATTTTAACACACACACCAAATATTTACAATAAGCAAGAGACAGATACATCTAGTTTTGAAAACAAATTATTAGGAACTAACAATTTACAAGAAGTTCTAGCAGTTCACCATCCAATTTTTCAAGCATGTAAGTGTTATTTCCCTTCTCTTCTATGATCTTGAAGGGGCAGAACCATAGCATACCAAATTTCCCATGTTTTCCTTTGTCTTCTCATCAGACATCCCAACTGAGAACTAAATCTCCTTATTGAAGATGTCTGCACTTAGCATTCTTGTCAAATAGATATTTCATCCTTTGCTAGTAGTTCGACAATTTGATCACCACCATCTCTTTGTTCTCGTGAAGCTCCACTAGATGATTTATCCTTCTAGTCAATGCACTTGTCTCTTCCTTGTCTTCTTGTAGAAACTTAGCTACTTGCATTGCTAATTGGGTCGAGAAGACAATAACCTTGCCATATACTATCTCAAAAGGTGATTTCCTAGTGGATCATTTAGGCGTTACACAGTTAGCCCACAGAGAAAACTTTAGTTGGGAGTCCGAGTTCCTTTGATTTTCAATGATGGTCTTCTTTAGAACCCTCACCACAGTTTTATTTGAAGACTCAATGAAGCCATCCCGTTAAGGGTAGTATGTAGTGGAGTTTCCAATAATGATATTGAATTTATGGAAGAAGTTGGTGATCTTCGCATATTTGAAGACCTGTGCATTATCAGTGATAATTTTAAAAGGACACCCAAAGTGGCATAGTATATTCTCCTCCATGAATTTTATCACCACTCAGTTAGTAACATTTCTAACTAGGATAGCCTCTACCCACTTGGTCAAATAGTCAATGGTTGTTAATATCCATTTGTGTTGGCCACTGGATGATGGGTTTATTTCTCCAATGAAGTCGAGTCCCCACTATCTAGAAGGCTCATCTATGTGCACACGAATTAGGGGGAGAGTAGAAAAATTATGTCTTTTAGTAATCAATTAGCATTTCTGGCATGACGTGACCTGGGAATAAACATATCCAAATAGTGTGGGATAATAGAGTCTTGCCTTATGGATTTTATGTAATGTTGTCTTCCAACTGTAATGTCCTCCACAGACTCCCTCGTGTAAATCCTCAATCACTTCATGGGTTTCTCCCTCCACCAAAGCTAGAAGTAATACCCTCACCAGGTCCTTCAAATAGAGAAATCCATTGGATATAATTTATTTTTGTGCCTTCAATCTCAGACTCTGTATTTAGATCTATCCAGTCCCAATGGTAATATTAGGAATAAGAGGTAATGAAAAATCCCTCATATTTGGGATAGATATTCTACTCAGGTGTTTTAATTCCGCTCTAGTGATCCTATAATCTACCTTCCTCTATGATCAGCCTTATCCCTAGAGCTTGGAAGTTAGATTCAGATAAAATATTTTCCAACCGCTTGCCTTTGATGAGCTTGGTAGGCTTTATTTCTAGCTCATATTCTTATATTTTAACTATCCACCTACCCCTCTTTCCTTCGTTGTCTCACTGTACCAGTATGTCCTTGACTACAATCGTTGGGATGAATGTTGTGATTCCTCATTGCAACACATACATATGAAATGACTTCAGACCCTTGACTAGTGAATAGGCATGTTTTTCCAATATATTATACTTTAGATCAGCATCCCTTAGGACTTTGATCAAAAAGGTGATGGGATACTCATACCCTTCTTTATTTTTCTATGATAGCACAACATCGATAGTATGTGGAGAGGAAAAATAAAATATATAGAAAGGAATGGAATAATTGGGGCAAACTAGCACTAGGGCCTCAACCAAATCTTCTTTGATTCTAGTGAAAGAATCATGGGGGACAGAGATCCACTTGACTTCATTCTCCTTCTTGAGCATATCTGTAATACCTTTGACTATCTCAGCATAGATGGGTATGAATCACCTTAAGAAATTTATCCTCCCCCAAAAGGCTTGGAATTATTTCTTGTTTCTAGGCAAGGGAATATGGTTGATGGCTTTGACTCATTCAGGATAAATATTTACTCCTTCCTGCACTACTATGTGTCCAAGCATCTTCCCCTCACTCAGGGCGAACTGAGATTTCTTAGGATTCAGAGAGAGTCCATACCTCCTGCACTTCTCGAAGGTGAGCTCTAAATGGAGGATATGCTCTTCATCAGGCTTAGAAAATACTTTAATGTCGTATAAGTAGACTACCACGAATTTGTCTTTCTCACCTACGAAAGCTATGTCCATAGATCTCTGAAATGTGGCCACTGCATTTATCAAATTGAATGGTATGCAGACGTACATGAATTTTCCTCATAGGGTGGTGAAAGCAGTATTTTTTTGGTCCTCAGGGTGGAATACCACTTGGTTATATCTAGAGAATTCATCCATCATGGACATTCTGGCTACACCCACTACCTTCTGCAATATATTATCCATCTTGGGCAGAGGGTAGTAATCTTTTAGAGATGCCCTATTTATATTTTGAAAGTCCAGACATAGCCTTATCTCTCCTTTCTTTTTCTAGATAGGGACCAAATTAGCTACCCACTAAGAGTATCTTAAAGGTACTATGATCTTTACCTGCATCAGCTTCTTTGCCTCCTTTTTAATGGAGGGGTGTAAGAGTGGATTTACCTGTCTGAGTTTCTGTTTGCATGACTTTATCCCACTCTTCAAAGGAATCTTATGCTAAATGATATTAGTATCAAATGATTTCAAATCATCACAAGACCAAGAAAGTACATCTTTGTAAGTTTTTAAAATATCTAAATACCTTTGTTTTTATTGCAAGGGGATTCCTTTGGACAACCTGATCATCTGGGGTTCCTTCTCTAATCTGATGTTGTAGTCTTCTACTTGCTCATCCTTCTTAGGGGCCATTTTTTTGGAGGCTATGTCATCTTTATGAAAAATCCTTTCCAGCTGAACAAGTTCACAAGGGATGGTGTTCCCTTTTAGTTGCAAAATGTTTTGCCCAACCACTATGTCTTTCCACAAAGTGGCTTCTTGTTATGCTTATTCTTCTTCTTGATTTATGGTGGAGTGAGTGAACTCCCCAATGATGTCTATGAATATTTTCACCTGCTCATCGTCTTTGAATACCTACCAGTGTTTGACATTATCAGGTATTGAAGGCATGTGTATGATTCGATCTCATATATGAGGAGTGGATTCTATGGGGGCTTGAAAGTGCTTGCATCTACCGCAAGAGAGTCAACCATACTATTTTGTTCCCTAGGTAGAAAATGGATATTAAAGACCAGGAAGAAATTATCGATTAAATTCCACACTTCATTTCGATATGTTCTCAGCCTCAGGTGTTTGTCTTGACATTTATTTCTAATTTGTCTTACGACCAATTCCGAATCTCCATAGACTGTTAGGCATTCGATATTCATATTTTTTTCCATTTGTAATCCAAGGAGAAGTGACTCATACTCTGCCACAATGTTGGTTGCCTCAAATTCTAGTTTGAAAGAGAGGGGTATCAGGCTACCCTCCAGAGACACCAACAATATTCCAGGTCCATTCCCATCTTTTGAGTTTGCTCCATCGAAGTATAATTTCCATATTTTATTTTCATTTTCTCGCAAGTGCTTTGACTGCCATGTTAGGTGTACCGATGTTTCCTCTAGGAAGGCCTCATCCTCTTCTAGGAACATATAGGAGATGTTGCTATCCTTCCCATGCACTAGCAAGTTTTCTTAGCCTTTAGTTGGGTCATGATTTTCATAAACCTAGATTCTCTATACAACCTCCTTTTCTCACCTCGAAAAGTAGAATAAGTTAGATCTAGATTGAAAGAGCCACCCACCTTGTAGCCCTAAGATTTGGATAAGAGCATTCCAAAATGAGGAGGTATATCAGCCACTAGTATATCCATTACCACACTTTTTACCAATATCTCAGCCATGTTTACCACCAGATCCTCTATCATGCCTAAGCATTTGACTCTTTTGGAGTCAAAGGCATACAAGTCCTTGTATAGTCTAGTGATCTCCAAACCAAATTGTTCCATTATTGATAATGGCATGAGGTTGTGTGAGGCCCCAAAATCCAGCATGTGATTATGCAACAAAAGGTCATGGATCACCAAAGTCACATAGAAAGGCATAGTAGAAGGGTCCAACTCTTCCACATAAGGCTTGAAAACAACCATCGGTGTTGTAGATCTAGCCCAGTTTCATATAGCTCTGATACCAATTGTTGTAGTTCTAATCCAAGAATATAAGATAATTCCAATATACTCAGAAAGAATAAGATGAAAATAGATAGAAATGATTCTTTATTGATCAAACCCTTATGGTAGGGCAACACCATACATTCACTCCTTAAGGAAGGAGAACACTCCACAAGCCATATGCCTGTTCATACAAGAATACTTCTCTTCATATCTCTCCATGTGGAGTCTCTAGCCTCTATATAGGCCTCATACATACAATACCATGCATCATTACCATGGTTTCCTCATACCATCAACTAATACCATGGGCCCCTTACATTATTATTAACTACTTGTAGTCACTTACATGACATGGGTTAACCACCTTATTTATTACTATGGCCCATCCCATTATTACATTATTACCTTGGGTACCTCCCTTGGTACCCCATATTATACCCCTAGGTATATAACATTCCACCCCCCTAAGCATGTTTTGTCCCCGAAACATGGGAAGAACACAAATAATAAGATCTACTCAAAAGAGTAGTCCACTAATACCATGCACGTGCATCTAGCCATCCAAGAGAAAGGTGAGCCCTCGATCTCACTGGTGCCTCGCTCGCTTGAGATGGAAGTTGACCGTGGCCGCTCTTCTGTGTTGCTGTGCAGTAGGTGGATCGTATCTCCTTTGTATCCGTCATGTGACTACTTGGTTTCCATCTTGATGGTTGTCTTGCGGGGTGATGTGGGTGATGATATGTTGAAGTTTTAACCCACGATGGCTTTTGCTTGGCTTCACCCTACTGTGCTACCTATTGTGGTGTCTTCTTTTTCAATATGACTTCAACCACTGAGTCCTCTTTTGATGTATCAGCGCCTGTAACCTTTTCTGCTTCCACCTATGTTTGTGTCTGATTGTCAACCATCAACTGTTCATCATCTCATATGTTAGACCCTGGAACATCTTCTGCTTTAGCCTCCTTGGACTCTACCAGTTTATTAATGGAAATATCTTGTAATATAATTTTCTTCTTTTTATACCAGAGCTTCAGGAATTTCTTTTGTACATTAATATTGATAGTACCCATGGATTCCATCCAAGGATATCCCAAAACAACATCCATATTATCCATCTCTGAAGCATAAAAATCACCATGAAACACATAATTATCCATAGAAAGTTTCAAATCCTTATAAATTTGAACATCCTTACCATCAACCTGTGTATTTTCAATATGTTTTGTTGGGACTTGTAATTTTTTTGCCAAATTAACACTGATAAAATTATGCTTGCAACTAGGATTTATAGACACAACGATCTTCTCCTTCTGAATCAACCCATGAACCTGTAATAAGGAGATACCAATAAAAAACAACCATTTAGGTTCCTTGGTTTCCTTCTTTCCTGTAAAAATGAAATCTTTGCTAGGCTGTGTGTCTGTCTGTGTGAGCTTATCCACAAGAATTTTACGGTCAAAGTGGTACATAAGAGCTTTTTTGAAGGCGTCCCAAGTCAAGAACCTTCCATAGCCACGTTGATGCTCTTGCCACCATTGTCTTGTTTCATAGTCCAAGTACATGTGTCCCATCATAAGTTGATCATCATATTTATAGACGTGATCCAATTTGAAATATTTCTCCATTTGTACTAGCCATTTGGCTGGATGAGAGCCATCAAATTTATACAAGTCCTTCAATTTCTGATCTAGGTATGCCATCACAAAAAGTTTGGCGAAAATTTGAAATGGTCACAATTCCATCAATATTGCTCAGAATCCTTATTATAACCTATTTTTAGAAATGGAACAATCATTCTGCATCTACCCATGTGATAGAAATCCTGATCCAGGCACTGGAATTTCAGATCTGTGCTGCTACTCTCCCGCCGTCACCCAAAATTTCTGAAAAAAGAGCTGATTTTAAATCAACGATAACTCCCTCATCCGGACTCCGATTCGACTGATTCGTTTTTTGAAATTGAGTGATTTTTCACAAAGAATCCAGATCTACAATTATATTTTGCATATCGGGTGCCAAGGGGTCTAGATCTGTGCCGCAAATTCGCTGCTCCAAAAAACTGTCTACAATCCTACTAATTTTTAGATCAGCGATATCTCCTTCATCCGAACTCCGATTCCACTGATTTTTTTTTTGAAATCGGGTATTTTTTCACATAGAATCCAGATCTGCAATTAGATTTTGCATATCTTACTCCAAAATGTACAAACCTGATCTGCAAACTCGCCGCTCCTGAAATCCTGCAAAAATGAAAAAAAATTCTCCCCTTTTGTGCCTAAGAAAGTGCTCTGATACCAATTGTTGTAGATCTAGCCCAGTTTCATATAGCTCTGATACCAATTGTTGTAGTTCTAATCCAAAAATATAATATAATTCCAATATACTCATAAATAATAAGATGAAAATAGATAGAAATGATTCTTTATTGATCAAACCCTTATGGTAGGGCAACACCATACATTCACTCCTTAAGGAATGAGAACACTCCACAGGCCATATGCCTGTTCATACAAGAATACTTCTCTTCATATCTCTCCATGTGGAGTCTCTAGCCTCTATATAGGCCTCATACATACAATACCATTGCATCATTACCATGGTTTCCTCATACCATCAACTAATACCATGGGCTCCTTACATTATTATTAACTACTTGTGGTCCCTTACATGACATGGGTTAACCACCTTATTTATTACTATGGCCCATCCCATTATTACATTATTACCTTGGGTATCTCCCTCGGTACCCCATATTACTGCCCTAGGTATATAACAATAGGCCTCTCCACTTGGAGTTTCAAGCTATACTGGGTTGGTATTGAGGTGACTAGATGTATGAATTGAGATACTTGGGCTTTGTAATTAGGCTACTTTAGAAGCTTAGTCAGAGCAACAAGAATTCTTACCTTTTCTAGCTTCTTTTGGAGATTGAATGTAGGTTGGGTATTTTCTATATGTCCCAGCTCTGTTATTCTCCCTTTCCGCTAGAAATTTTAGGTGGAATAGGTGCCTCCTTTTCTATGTGTCCCTGAGGATCATTGCTTTCCTTATCTATAGAGAATCTTGTCTTGGGTGGGTCACGATGGAGCTTACCTTTCCCTTTGTCTGGTGTGGGAGGAGAAAATTGGGGAGAACTTCCTTCTTGTTGCTTTGGTTCTCTTGACCTCTTATTTGAGCATCTCAGATTATACTTACGTTGAGGCTATGTTTGCATGAACTCTGCAAACTGTTTGCAATAATAAGCCATATCTTCCTCATCCGCTACTGCTTCTCTAGATTACTAGGCTCCTGGTGAGCCATATTCTCATGTTATTCCTTCGGAAAACAAAAATATATATTTCCCTGCATCTCTTATATATCTGGCAATTGTTCTTCGGGACCATATTCCAAGTGAAAGGAATGAGGGATCTAATCAAGTTGTTCCTTTATCTCCCTTGGAAGAGTTGGAGTGGAGGCCTTTTATATTGCATGTTATAGCCCCAGTTGTTGACTTGAGCATTCTATCTGGAGAGGTTATTGTTCTCAATTTCAAGCTTCCCAACCTTTTGTGATAAACTCCTGATAAGTTTTTCCATATCATCCCAATTTGGGTTTGGTGATTCTTTATCTTGATCAGAGGAGGATGCCTCTTTTTTCCCTCTTTTGGGTTTAGTAGGTTCTTTCTTTACCTGTGACTTCCCTACTGAGGCTAGATTTGCTTCTACTTCGGGAGCATCATTCTGAAGTTGGTCTAGAGTGAGAGACTTCCTTTCTCTCAGGTTAAAACCAGATTTGGACTCAAAGGCTCCCAAGAAAACCACATGATCTAGAGCTAGAGGAGGTGTTATGTCAACTAGCAGGATATTGTACTACTTATTGAATCTTTTGATAAATTTTGAAGTATTCTCCTTCGGTCTTTTTCTTATGGCATTAAACTCAGTGAGGAGGTTCTCATGATTCCTCTTTTTTCCATCTCCTCCCAGGTAGTGATAGAGGCATTTGGTAGGCCTTTGAACCATTTTATGGCTTCTCCATAAATAATTTGTACAAAAAGTCTCATGACCACATCCAACTATTCCACATTCAGGTTCTCAGCAAAGGCATAGAAGGTTTCTATGTGTCCCTATGTTGTGTTGTCATATTCCCCATTGAATCTAGGAAGAAACTTAAAGTAATATTTGGGCATGACACTAAAGTGATGAGGTAAATCAAGAGCTACATACTTATTTAGAAAAAATCTTGGAAGAGCCATCTAGATTAGTGGAGGGGGATTAAAATTTGTTTGAAGAATTGGGGTCAAGACCATAGGGGTTGGAAGGGAAGGAGGGTATGCCAAGGCCTGAGGAGTAAGTCCTAAATAATGAGAAAAAACAAGCTAAGAACTGGATGAGAAAACTTCAAAGGTTGGTTAGATGGTAGCACGTCAAGGGGTGTTTTCTCTTTCCATATTTTCTTGGGAATTAACTTTTCTATGTCAGATACAATTGGGGCATTCTCCTGGGATGTATTTGAGTGAGTATGAGGACCTTTAAAATCTAGGGTTATGTATGATAATGAGGGGGGGTGTGAAGTAACCAAGGTGATGTGAATGAAATTAGAACAAATTTCACTCACCTATACAAAGAGTGTTCATCTTGTCATATTCCACGGGGGAAATGCTTCAATAAGATCCTCGGAAAGGATGCCAAAAGAATGTTGTAGCTGCCAAAGATAGCCTTGGATTGCTTACAACACTAGTGCTTGGGTACATCTGGATTTGTGTGTCTCAAATGATTTACAAGAAACTGGAGACATCACTTATGTGTTATAGATACATATATTTATAGGAAATGGGTTGGTTCATTTATCCAAAGAAATAAGACATGGATTTATGGTGCTTCTTCACAGGTTCAGATCTCAGAATTATGCATAAAAATAATGGAGGTTGAGTATTTCAAGGGGTTATAGCTTAATAATATTTTGTAGGGTAGATGAGAGAGGACACAGATAAGGAGCAACCCATCACATAGAGCATACGTCTTCAAGACTTCTACACTTAACACATAGAGATTGAGGCATCAAGAATTTCTATACTTATTTGAGTTACAAGAATAAATAATGGATGACAGAGGATTTGAATGCTATGATTCATGTGTTTCAGATTTAAAGATATGATTTCAATAGTCCACACAGGTATATGCATCAACAATATTGAGGCAAGTGAATCTGTGATATAATTATAAGCACTTGCATTCACATATCAATAAAAATAAATCTATGAGTAAGCTTGGAATATTTCTAGAAGCTATAATTGCATGAATATAGAGAAGAAATATGAACACAAAATGGGTTTTAACAGAGGGAACACATACTGTAATTCTTGAAGATGGAATCACCACCATTCACTTGATATTCTGAAAAATCTGTGTTACAAAGAGATACAGTTTGAAAATATCATGTAGTGTTTTCTATAGAATTTTTTATCCTTTTCTAAGTATTTCTTTCGCCTACTTATCTGGAGAGGGGAGCAGGAACATTAATTACAAAAAAATATATCTAGTTTAGACTCAACTATTGGGTCGACTAGTTATCTCAGTCATAAATGGCTTTGTAGCCCAAAATATTATAGAATTAAATGCCTCAGGAAATGAGGCATGTTACAGTACAACAAATAAATAACCATAAGATGAAAAATATACAAATATCTCCTTGCCCATCCTGTGATCGTCTCTGTTGTAGGGGTTGTTCTACCTAAGGCATGGCTTCTTTCACTGCTTCACCAACATTTGTCATTTTTGCCTTTATTTCATTTTTCGTTGGTTCCCAGACCCATGTCACAATGGGATTCTTCTAGATCGACCCATCCCATCCATTGAATGCACCACATGTTCTTCTTAAAACCATAGCTTCTAACCCATCACGCCTTTTAAACCTCTGTCCCACACTATCGGTGCCTCTATGTAGTGTAACAACAAAGTCTCCTAGCTACATGCTTTTTACCTCTAAAATAGGTTAAACAAACACTTTTTTATTTCCCCCTCAGCCCCTCTTTATTCTAGCCCCTTGTGTGACTTTCTGCATATGATCGGGGGTTGGAACCAAGGGCTTAACCCTTTGTGCGCTAAGGCTATGAATAGTTATGTGGGGGCCTTTTCCCTTTATAACCTGAATCACCCTCAGTGATGCCTTTTTACATCATTGGCTGAAATCCGAACATGAAATATTTATCAAATAGAACCTATGAAACATCACATTTAGGGGTCTTTTTTTTTTATACTCGGAATCCCGAATCCTGATGTTGAATTCACTTTTACTTAATTTTATCCACTAGGTAGTTGTGATCTTTGATATCCAGGATGACATCATTATTTCCAGGTGTCACTCTATGAATGGTGACACATGTCACCCAGAAATGCACCTATAAGACCCCTGAAAATGTCGAAACGGCTTGACATGTGTCCTTCGTACTGCCATGTCATTGATGACTTCATCTGCCATGTCAGCCATCAATACTAATCATATTGCACCATGTGGCCCCCATGAAGAGAGAGAAAATGGCCTTCCAGGCCTTGTTTTTGGATGGATTTCCTTTGTTAAATAATTTTGGCCTTCCTCGATGATGTTACACCATATCGGCAAATATCCCCCCTACAATTCCTCAAGAATGGCCCATTAGCTATTACGGAGGCCATGCAAGACTGCAGGATGCGGGACTAATGTGACTGGGCTACTAAGATGCAGGATGCAGGATCTACGATATCGATGTTCGACACTGTGAACCGCCGATAACCATAAGTTTATGTCACAGGACCCCGTTGATAGCCGACAAGCCTATATTGTGGGACTGTGGGGTTGCTGGTATATGAGATTATGTTATGCATGGCGTGTTGTGCCTGGGGCCCCCGATATGTGATATTTTCCCTCATACTTAGTCATTTTCTTGGTTTTCAAGGCTTTCCAAATGTGATCTTCAACATGATCTAAATTCTGATTCAGAAGTTCATTCTTGGACTTCTATATACCATTGGAAAAATATTTCTAAGCACTAGGCAATGGAGAGGGTCTGATTTAGCTCTGACATCTTCTGTGGCCTAGGAAAGTGGCTCCAAACTCAACTTCTCTTAGGAAACTTTGACCAATTGAAACCCACAATGCAGTGAGTGACAACAGGATGATCATCGTCATCACTCCTCCTTGCCCGATTCCTCCAAGGATAATCTTAGTGATATCAATTTAACCGATTTTTTTGATATATTTGTGAATTCCATATCTATCCACAATGTCGAATCTAAGAAATATTTGTCGAATATTGAAGAGACTATCCCTGTTGATATTTCAATCAAGCCTGAAATTATTGAGAATGTACATATTGGTTCATCTTGCTCTTCCTATGAGATCAAGACCTATAAATCCCTTTTCTATGAATTTTGAGATTGTTTACCTGGTCTTATGAGAATATTCCAAGTATTGATTCAGACATCATTGTGCATGAAATCAAAACGTATCCAGATACTAATCCAATTCAATAACACCTATGTCTAGTCCATCCTAAGAAGAACGCTGCTATTAATGTTGAGGTTGAAAAACTTCTTCGTGCTAGTTTCATCTACCTAATACCTCTAATTGATTGGGTGTCGACATTGTTCCTATCATGAAAAAACAAAGAAAAATTTGTGTGTGTGTCAATTACTGGGACATCAAACGTGCTTGTCTAAAGGAAAATGATCCTACCCCATTTATTGGCCAGATTGTTGATGATTATGCTCGAAGTGAAGTATTTTTGTTTATGGATGGTTTTTCCAGCTACAATCAAAGGAACATTGTCCCATCAAACCAACATAAGGCCAAATCCATTTGTCCATGGGGCACACTGGCATATCAGAATCTCCCTTTTAGATTGGAAAATGATTGAAAAAATTTTCAGAGGGTGATGAATTACACCTTCCATGACATTAAAATCATTGTAAAACCATATTTGGATGAACAACCCTCCCACTCAAAAAATCGTGATGATTATCTGATGCATCTTAGGGTTATATTTTTACGTTATCGACATTATAACATTAGGCTTAATCTGCACAAGTAAATGTTTTGTGTGCAACCTAGTTGAATTATTGGCTTCACAGTATCAAAGCATGGAATTTGTATTGATCCACTGAAAGTCCGAGAGATCCTAGACCTGCCCACTCCTTCCTCTCTTGTTCAACTTCAACGAATCCAAGGGAAGGATAAGTTTCTATGGAGATTTGTTCCCAATTATGTTGAATTGACCAAAGGATTTACTTTTCTATTGAAAAAGGGGTTCCCTTCCATTGGGCTGACACTACCCAAAAGGTGTTTGATGCTTTAAAAGATGATTTGTTTTAGGCATCGTTACAGTTGTATCCCCTGGATTGCCAATGTTATTATTTCATGCACCTCGCTACTACAGTTACTATCATTATTATGGTGTTACTCCAAGAGGACAATATATGGGATGGACATCCCACTTATTATTTGAGTTAGGACTTAAATGACTTCGAGATCAAATATACTTATGTTGAAAATTTATCTTTGGTGGTTGTCTAATTTGTCGAAAGGTTTCGCCACTATATCCTGCTTTGCAAGACTATGGTTATTTTTTATTGCAACCCCATGACATATATCTTATCACAAAAATTGCTGGGGGGAAATTATTCCAATTATATTTTCATCCTTCATGAATTCAATTTGGATTTCATCAAATCTAAGTCAAATAAATACTTGGTCTTTGCTGAATTGATTTGCGACCTTCCAAATTTTGGAACTAAAATGGTATCTGATGATTCTATTCTAGACGAGTCACTCTTCTTGATGGATCCATCTAACCTGTGGTGTAGAGACATCATAATATATCTCTAGACCCATACTTTCCATCCCAATACCTCTCACTCTGACCATCGATGTATCCAATATCAGGCTAAAAACTATACTATAATTAGCAACACCATTTGTCATCATGGTATCGATACAATTTTTTAAAGGTTCCTAACTAATGAGGAGGCCGAAAAAGCTCTAAATGAATTCCATGATGGGGAATGTGGTGGACACATGTATGGTTATGCCACTGCACATAATATTTTCTGTGTTTGCTAATTTTGGCCTACTACGTTTCACGATTGCATCCTCGTGATCCAAAAGTGTAATGCTTTCTAGATATATGGTCGTAAATCCCATGCTCCACCAGCTCCTTTACACCCTGTTATCATCATTGCACCTTTCGCAAAATGGGGTGTTGATTTTATGACATGTAAACCTCGCCTTTCTAGGGGAAATGGCTACAACATTGCAGCGGTAGACTATTTTACAAGGTCGGGGCGATGCCTACATATAATGACATTGGCAAAACAAATACCCACTTTCTCTTCAATCATGTCATTACAAGGTTTGGTGTACCAAAAGCTATAGTTACAAAACATGGAAAGAATTTCCATAATCACATGATGTCTGAGCTCATTATGAAGTTGGGCTTTCACCATGAAAGCTCAAATCCATACTACCCATAGGAAAATGGGCAAGTCCAAGCAATCAACAAAGCATTGAAAATGATGCTTCAACTCGTGATAGGGATCCACAAATCAAATTGGCATTTTATCCTTTATGCATCCTTGTGGGCATATCAAACCTCTAACTGTACTACTATTGGATTCGCACCGTTTCAATTGGTGTATGGTATGGAGGCAACCCTTCATATTGAGTGTGAAATTGCATCTCTGAAACTTGTTGTTGAACTCCTCCCTACCACTTCTACAGAAGAAGAGCCTCTCTTACATATGAAACACTTAGAAAACTCTGGTGTGATGCCGCGGTGGCCAATGAGGCCCGTAAGAAATGCATTAAGGTGTAATATGATAAGAATGTTGAGCCTCATGCCTTCTTGGGAGGTGATATTATTTTGTTGTATGACCAGGAGTATGATAAATTAGGATCTAGGAGCTATATGTTGGCATTATGATACATATGTTGTACTTGATGGCAACCCACTCATCTTAGATGATAAATTATAGTGCAGCAAAGTTCATGCACTTTCATGAAGATAAAAGTTTATTTCATGTAGAGAAAAGTTCACGCACTTTTATGCGGAGAAAAGTTTATTTCATGTAGAAAAAAAAAAATTCACGCACTTTTATGTGGAAAAGTTTATTTCATGTGGAGAAAAAGTTCACGCACTTTTATGCGGAGAAAAGTTTATTTCATGTAGAAAAAAAAAAATTCACGCACTTTTATGTGGAGAAAAATTTTATTTCATGTGGAGAAAATTTCACGCACTTTTATGTGGAGAAAAGTCCACGCACTTTCATGGTTGGTTCATGGTATTGGTCCGACAATTTTTTGATCCTATAGTTTTGGTCCATGGTATTGCATCCAAAAGTGTTGATCCCAAGTATTGGGTTCATGGTATTGTGTTATTATGGTTTTGGACCGTGGTATTGTGAAAGGCCTAAGACTATAAAAGGGGAAGGAGATCATTTGGCAAAGGATCATCTGAATTGTTATTGAATATCTGATAAAGTGCTAGATCTGGAATACTGTGATTGGGTTATGGTGCACATCTGGATCTAAATAAAAAAGGAACCTGAGCACAAGGAGAAGGATAAGTTCTATTGATGGGCCTTAATCTTTAAGCTTGAATGATAGTATTTTTTGTTCTGGGTTTAGATTTGGTGTGTGGTTACAATTACTGTGATTTGGATACAGCTGTCAGAGAAGTGTCTACTTGATTCAGTTCTAATTGGTGAAAAGGAGATTGTTTGATGCAGAAATTCTTGATGATTGATTGATGTTCATGGATACAGTCTGAAAAATTTATGAAACGTGGTCCCTGGAAGAAAAATAAGGTTGTAGCCTTCTGTAGGCCAGCACCTACGTACTAGTATCTTGGCTAGTGCAAGAGCTAAGGGGGTTGTAGCTCCCTTCCAGGAGAGTCTGGAAAACGAGAGAGAGTTGTAGCTCTCTGCAGGTTGCAGCCTGCGTACGTACTGGTATAAGACTGCACCAGTACAAATATTGTAAAAGGATTTTCTTATTAAGAAGAAGATTGAGATGACTTGCAGCAGGTGGTTTTCTCCCGCATTGGGTTTCCACCTTATATCAAGGTGTTCATGTGTGTGCCTTATGTGTGATGATCTATTTTATGTCACTGCATCTGTTAACTGATAATATGGTTGATAATGTTCTAATGCACTCATTGAAGATCAATTAACTTAATCATAAGAAGTTGTGGAAGTAGGATATATGAAACTGAATATGGAAATGAAAAAGTTTTATTGATGTGATAATACTGATTCACCCCCCC
>APFE031726034.1:3202-24278 GCA_000404065.3 Pinus taeda | reverse complement strand
AGCCCAAACTGGGTGAACCACGTATATCTGTGTCTCTCTTGTTTTGTGCGTTTTTTGTGTTTATATTTCTGCAATATTTTATGTGTTCCATTGCTCCGTAATATCTAATTTTCTAACAGTACATTTTTACACTGCAATAATGTATACACATACCATTCATCGCACATATAGCATGAACTAGCCCAATGACGCACCAGTTCTATCCTGCTCTGAACGCTGACAGCATTGTAGGAAGAGGTATTCGATGGGAATACCAAGCGTTACCCATTGTCACACAGAGCACAGATTATTACGACAGAGCAGATTCAGAATGGCAGAGAGATGCCAAAAATGGCGCTGGAGAAATGACAGGTTGCAACTAAAATTTAGTTGAGAAAATATTCCTGAAATGATCTGCACATAAGGGCCATAAAACAAATGGCTCAAAATAATTATGCAGGGCAGGAATACGCCTGCTCTGATACCATGTTAAACACACATGGGGAGCGAGAGAAATATGAAAGATAAATCATGAGAGTTCAATTTTTAATAACAAATGATTTACATTTATAGTACAATATATGACCGTTGGGTTTCACATCCCAAGGTCTCTTGGACTACTTTGTCTATTCAGCTTCCACACTAACCCATTGAGGATTAGGTGTCCAACAGATCTTGCCGTCTTGATTGCGGTGGTGTGAACAATTCATCAAATTGAGTCCGTATGCGAAATTTAGAAGCAATCAAAGTTTGGTTGACTTTTTGCTAATTGGGCAGGCTTAAGGAGGCCACAATTTTGAAGTTTTTTTGGCGGATGGAATCTGGCTAACTCCGCCATATTCTAGGTGAATTCGTAACCTCGTTAAATTGACTCCTTCGGTCAATTTTTTGAGTTTACAGAACGCATAATGGTTTGTTATAATATAAATATTAAAAAAATATATATTTATGGGGTGGTGGGCCACCAACTCCGCCACCCCCCAACAACCCACCTTTATATAACAACGACCATACAATTTTGGGCCGGCGGGAATTGAACCCACCCAGCCACGTGGCCAGCGTGCACTACGGGCGATCTAATAAACCTTGCATTCCATTTAATACTCAAACCTCCGCCCATTTTAATACAACACATGAAACGGTTATAACAACATTATCATAAAAATCCATGCCTATTTGTAATTAAAAAAAAAACATGCCCGTTTCGTAATTAATTTTTTTGGTTATGTTATATATGGTGCAGGCAAGATTTGATCCCCTAACCTGCCCACCTTAAAACCTTCGCCTTAACCAACAGGTCACCGACTTTTCATTGACATATCCACCCGGGAAAGTTTATAAAACCTTCATTTTCTCAGTGTGGGAGAAGGGGGAGTGCGACACAGATTTCAAGGCAGAGGAGGCAGAACCCTGGCATGCATTTCGAGGCAGAATATTCTTTGATGCCTGAAGATTCTTCGGGGAGGTAAAAAATTATTTTTGTCAGAATATAACCAAGTTTATAGTCAATTTTCTCAGATTTTTGCAGGGAACACTATGGCGAGGTTGGATTTTCCTTTTGAGCAGCAATTTTGCAGATTCCCAGCGGAGGAGAATCTTTGAGGAATCTTGAGGGAATCTTCCTGATTTCTTGGAGGCCGAAATTCGCTAGAGTCAGAATGCAGCCAACTCCATACTCAGTTTTCTCAGAATTATGCAAGGAACAGAATGGTGCAGTCAGTTTCCTGATTTGAGTAGCAGATTTGCAAAGGACCCGGAGGAGGGAATCTTTGAGGAATCTAAGGGGAATCTAAAAGATTCCTTAAGCCCCAGATTCTCACTTTCTCAGAATTTAGAAATTCGACAGTCGATTTTGCACTATTCAATGCCACAAATCTAATGGTGTATTCAGATTTTTCATTTTCTCATTCTATTCTTCAGCCACTTTTCTAAGTGGAATGCAATTGTCAGCGTTTATGTGTGAGCAACCATTTCCATGTGATTGATGCCGTGAGATCGATGGCACAAACAACTTCAGCAGTTTGACATCTGCTTCTTCAGATGCATGATGATGCATGATGAGCCTTCTTAGAGCCACTCCTGTGTGAGGGCATTTTCCTTGTATGATCGCGACATCATCTCTTGTGTACATCATCACTATTGACAACACTTAATGCAATGGTCTACACCATCTTGACATCGGGGCCCGGAGATGTAGTCCCTCCTGGACGAACTCCGTTATCAACAGCTTATGTTTTCATGTTGTTGATGATTGTCATGTTCCTCTTCTTTACAACATGCACATGTATTCATTTATGTTTCTTTTAAAATGCAATTTAACACATCACAAAAGCAAAAGGTCTTGGAAGGGTCCTTTGTCACACCCAGACCTAGATCATATCCAAATATATCATCATTCTTTACTATAACTACTGTCAGTGCTCAAGTTATTTCCATGACTTGGGTTAATGTTTTATTGATTGCATTGATTGTTTTCGTTTTCTTGATCTTGTTCCATCTGCAAACATAAAAATAAAGTGTAATGAGTGTATCTACATTGGTGAGAATAATGAAAATTGAAATAAATAATATACATCAATGTAAATTGAATATCAATGTACCAACACAAGACGTGACTCATAAACTGTGCACATGGTTTCAAAACCAAGTGTCATGCCTTGTTGCAACAAGACTTTTGCTAATGTAGTTCTATACTTTGTTTCCTACATGTTTTAAACCCCATTATAAATCATAGATTTAATATAAAGGATATCTTATTCTATTAATTATAAACTCATAGAAGTAAAACAACAGAGATACTTACAAATTCCACAAATAATTTTTGATATGCCAACATATACTCACAACCCTATTTAACCCAATGTCAATCAATTCTTTTGATGGCTCTTCTTTGTATGTTAGCACCTATTTGAAGACATTCAAGGATGGTTGCTATAAAACAACTTAAAATATACATAAATGAAACCTCGAGTTGTTATAACGAAATATTAACAATTATTCACAAACTTTTAAATCAACCATTTTCTCCTTGTCGTTCTACTTTATGTGCTGAATGTGTTCCATTTTGTTTTCTTTTCTACAAGAAAATACTTGAAAATTAATATTTAATGCTAAATTATTTTTTGTATGTAGAAAGTCAATCATGATTACATACATTTGAAGCACGTTGTTGTTGAGATAGCTCCTCCTGTGATGTAATTATGTACATTTCTTTGACCATTTCCTTGTACATCTTTTTGGACATTCCTACTAGCATGTTTTAGATATCAGTTCGTTGATCATTTGGGGTTTTCATAATCTTCCTGAAAATAGCTATAAACTATCTTTATATTGATATCTAAAAACTAAATATAACAAAATCAATATTAATAAACGAATGGTTTGTAGTAATATATACATATAATTATAGAAAATCATTTTAATTAGGAATATTACCTTTTGAATTATTTTTTGTTTGTTGTTGTATGTTTTTTCTATTACAAGTCTAACATGTCTCATTGACCATTGCTCTGAAAACACTTCCTATAGTTTATATATAATTTGGATCTTAGAATCATTGGATTGGTTGTTGTATTGTAAGTAGAAAGTACGTCTATACATTCGTTCCACTAGATCCCTCATAGTTTTGTAAAAAAATATCCCCCTTTTTCTAACCTCTAGCACCAATCTAGATGAGTTGAGGACCAATTCATCATCATTTACATGTTTTATAAATTTTCTTTTTTTAGAACGATATTGACCATTTCCTTCATTGTAGTTCCTTGTAGAACATTAAACATATATGAATTAATAGATTATTTGAAACATGTTATCTAATATTCTAAAGTGTATTATTAATGAAAAAAAACTCATATTGAACAATATTTCTTCATTCACTTGATTCATCCTTCTGAAATTTTTCTATTAGGCTTTTATGTTCTTCTACACTTGGATTAGAAATAATCTTATCGATCTTCTTCATTTTGTGGCTCTGTACGATACACACTAACCAATGTTTATTAGTTAAAATTACATATAATTCAAACATATTAATTTTGTAAAGAATTTACAAAGAACTTGCCTCCTCTACATTTTTCGATGTGTTATCATTATGTCAATCAATGTTTTTTCTACTTGAATCTTTCACAGACATTTTTTATAAATATACAACATGTACCAATCAATAAAGAAGCTAATAAATAAATTTTAGAAATAAATCAAATAATTGTCAACCAAAAAGAGCTATGGTTACCGATGCATTTATTTGAATAAACACACCAATGCATTTATCCCATTAATTGCACTAGACATTTAACTTTTTGACACCATCAGGGAAAAATAAAATTTTAAAATAATCTTAAATTATGACTATGCAATTGGTAACACTACACACAATGCAATGATTTAACAGTGCTATTTGGAAGAGGCGATTCAATGCATTATATTACATCGGGAGCAACAATGAACATTCTGGACATAATTGACAATGTTATCATATACCCTTGCATTGTATTACACAGGGCACACTGCAAAACATATATCCATTTAAAAAAAAACCGGACAGGGCCAACAGGGTTTGGATCTAATTCAATAAGTGATTCCCCTACTTTACATGTCAAACATCCTACATATAGTAAGTACACAAAACCATTAAATCTAAAATTCCTAAAATGAAAAACCCTAATTGTGAAGTGGTAGAGGAAGTTAACCCTAAGGTGGGATTTTGTATGATAAAAGAAGGGTTTAAGGTAAGTATTGAATTTTTTTGTTTGTTTGTTTGTTTTTGTTTTTTCCTGCATTTTAATTAAATTTAAATAGGGACAAAGATCATAGAAAAATTTACTAGTAAAATCTATAGTAAATTTTTTACTATACAAGGTTTTTAATATTAATATTATTTATTATTATTAATTTATTTTTTTTTTAATATATATATATATATATATATATATATATATATATATATATATATAATATATATATAATCTAAATTGTGACTAAATCTAATAGAAATTGTAAAAAAAATTAATAGTAAAATTTAAAAATTTGCTATCCAAGGTTTTGAGTGAATCACCATACGTTTCAAATTCTGATCTTTCTGCAGTTCCAAAATATTTTGCTCCTCCACAGTGCTCCCAATATGTCTCTTGCAAATGAAATCTCTTTTAGCTAAACCAAAACAGAAATTGTAAATTTTTTTATTAGTAAAATAAACAATAAAATTTAAAATTTTTACTATGCAAGGTTTTGAGTGAATTACCATACCTTTCAACTTATGATCTTCTGAATGGTTCTGCTGCTCGAAAGTATTCTGCTACTGCACAATGTTCTTGGTATGTCTCTCTTGCAAACCACTCCCTTGAAATTTTGGGTAAAAAAATGAAATAGTGAATAATTTTTTATTATTTAAAAGACTTTACGAAATCAGATTTCAAAAAATCAATTTCCATTCATTTTTGAATTTAAAAAAGAGGATTTTTCTTCTTTTCAATTTATTCGAACATCGGTGCATTTGATAGTCAAGCGCACCAATGCATTTATAATAAAAGTGTACCGACATTGCTGGGGCGCCAAATTTTTTCAACGCACCGATGTGATACAACTTTTTATTTTTATTTTTCGAAATACCAAAATGGTGGGATTAATTTTTTAAACACAACAATGGTTTCTATTTAAAATGATCAATTCTCTATTTTTTATAAGAGCACCAAGTTGGTTGTGTCAGGCTAGGAGGTAACTCCACGAATTGAATTGTGCTTTACATTAAGATGGAACATGGATATATACATGGAGAGGGAGACTATTGGGTTTCTTCTCCCAATGTCTTTTCATCTTCCAATTCTCCTTATTTTTCTATTTACAATATTTACATGGATTTACCTAATCCCAAAGATTTGGTGTCAACATTCCCTCCTTTAATCTGAAGGGATGTTGGTGAGTCCAAGCATCATTCTGAATCTTTCAAACTTTTCTCTTCCAAGCACTTTGGTGAAGATGTCTGCAATCTGCTCATTTGTGGAACAATGGTGTAGGTGGATTGTCTTGGCCTTAATGATGTTGAATCAGATGGTATTTTGTATTGATATGCTTCATTCGATCATGGAACTTTGGGTTCTTGGCCAACATTATTGCAAAAGTGTTTTCAATCAAAGAGGAGTTGAATGCACTTGTTTCTCCTGCAAATATTCCAAAATTTTCCTGAGCCACACAATTTACTTTGTTTCTTCAGTTGCTGCCACATATTTTGCCTCAGTTATGGAATCTGCTAGAATTGATTGTTTGCGTGACCTCCAGGAGACACTATTGATCCAAGACTCATAACATAACCTGAAGTAGATACCTCAGTTTCTTTATCTCCATCGAAGTCTAAATCAAAGTATCCAATCAAGCTGAAGTCTCCCACATGTGTATATTTAAGTCCAAAGTCTTGAGTTCCCTTCAAGTACTTTAGAACTCTTTTTGCAGTAGACCAATGACCCTCACAAGGCTTTTGCATAAACCTGGAGACGATTGCAACAACTAATGAAATTTCTAGTCTGGCAGTAGTAAGGTAGTTGAGACTTCCTACGAGATGTAAATACTTCGTTGAATCCTTAAATTCTTTTCCTTCTGTGGATGTGAGATTTAAGTTCTATTCCATTGGAGTAGTCAAAGGATTGCACTCAACCATGCCAAACCTATTCAACAAATCTCTAAATGTACTTCTTCTAAGAAAGGAATATAAACTTCAGATGTTGAGTTAGTTCAATACCAAGATAATAGTGAACATAACCCAAATCTATCATTTCAGAACCTTTCCTCAATTCTTTCTTTATGGATGCAATGTAGATCTCATTATTCCCTGTCATCAGAAGATCATCTACATACACCACAAGATATACAACTATTTTTCCAACTTTCTTGAAAAACAAAGTTACATCATCAATATCATAATGTTTGAAGTTGAGTTTCAGAAGGTACTTAGTTAAATTCTCGTACCAGCCTCGTGGTGATTGCTTGAGGCCATACAAGGATTTTGACAAGATTCAACACTTTGTGTTCTTGATCCTTCACAACAAATCCTTCTGGTTGGGACATAAAAAAATTCTCTTTCAGATCTACATTCAAGAAAGCAGTTTTTACATCCATTTGATGGATTGTCCAACCGTTCTGAGATGCCAAGGCAAGGAGTGTTTGGATGGTAGCCCATTTTGTTGGGGGGTGGGGGGGAAGTATCCTCATAGTTGACCCCTTGCTTCTATGCAAATCCTTTTTCTACAAGCTTAGCTTCGTGCTTGTTAAGTGACCCATCTACTTTATACTTTTTCCTGAAGACCCACTTGCAGCTGATTGGTTTGGTTCCCAATGGATGATCAACTAACTTCTAGGTGTCTTATTTGTCAGAGAATCATATTATTTTCATTGCTTCTTTCCATTGATCACGAGAATTAGATTATTTGAAGGAAGTTGGTTTGAAATATGTAGAAAAATTTAGTTCACAATCATAAGAAACATCCATATCAATAGGTGAATCAGGATTGTCTACATCACCTCCATTCTGTCTAGTTGAGCTTCTTGTTCTATCTTTCCAACCTCATCAGGATGAACACTTTCAAGTGTCTTCAACAACTATTTTGGAGTACCTTTATAAGATGGCCCATGATGCTTATTGACTGAGATGGGGTTGAATCAAGATTTAGTCTCCCAATTTTGTTAATAACATCACTCAAAGTGTCATCAGTGGCTGAAGCTTCATGTGGGGGAGAGAGTGCTTTAGAAGAAGATTCCAAATATTGATCCAGTATAGGAATCCCCCTACAATATGTGGAATCTCATTATCAAATTCTTGAAAATAATTTTTATGTCCAAATCTATCCAAGCGATCAAGCTATTGCTCAACAACATTGTCAGTCTTGGAAGATTCAAGAAAAATCACATCTCTAGATATTATAAAGTTCTTTCTCACTTCATCGTAGAGATTATATGCTTTGGAGGTATTTGATTACCCCAAGAATATACATTTTTGATTCCTTGCACCGATTTTGTTTCTTTATTCCTTCGGCATCAAGGCATAGAAGGTGGAACCAAAAACCCTAAGATCCCTCATCAAAGGAATGTGGCCATACCACATTTTGTAGGAAGTCTTTTTTTTTTTATAGCATTAGATGGACATCTATTATTTATATACAAAACACACAAAACTACATCAGCCAAACATCAACTTAACATTCTTGAAGAACATCATGGAGCATACCATATTAAGATTGTCCTGTTCATTCATTTATCTACTTTGTTCTATTTGGGATTATAAGGCACAATTGTTTGATGTTTGATTGCATGCGGGCGATGATAGTTTTCAAATTCATTTGAAGTGTATTAGTTTCCATTATTTGTGTGAATAGAGACAATATGAGATTTTGCATCATTTTCAATCCATGCATGAAAGTTCTTGAATTTTTCAAAAGCTTCAGATTTGTTCTTCAATAAATAAACCCAACACATTCTGGTGTAGTCATCAATAAATGTCATCATATATTTATTACCATTTGTATAAGGAATAGGCATTGGGACACATAAAACAAAGTGAATGAGTTCAATTTTTCTATGTGCTTTGGAATGAGAATCATGAAATACTGTTTGATGTGATTTCCTAAGATACAAGCATCACATTGCTTAAGTTTCCTAGGAATTGTAGAAAAACCAGTGACACCATTTTTCTTCAACAAACAAAGGTTTTCATAGTTCATGTTTCCAAATATAGCATGCCATAAGAGACATGATGGAAATGTACCTTCATCATAGTGAGAACTGTATGAGAAGTTCTGTGCATGGGCAGAGGTTCCTTGTAGCTTCAAAAGTCTTTTTTATTGTATCCCCATCATGACAAGTGAGTGATCTGATGATTTTCTAACCTCAACCTTGCCATAAAATATATGAATGGAGTGTCCTTGCTGGCAGATGTGGACCAAAGACAACAAGTTTCTCCTAAACTCCGAGAGATATAGAAAATCATGCAAAATAAAGTTTGGAAGACCCAAGCAATTTGAGCCTAATGGTGCTAAGCTCTGATGGCTTGAGCTTTGACTTGTCTACAAGGTATACTGCTCCATCAACATTGTCAGTGAATTATTCAAAGAAATATCTCCTGGAAGTCATGTGGCAATTTTCTCCTAAATCAGGCAACCAATCACCTTTCCATGAAATAAGTGAAGCATTGAATAAGTCTTTGGTTACTCCAATGTTTCAATGTGCCACAACATAATGATCAGATTCTGGTGCTTTACCTTTCCCTTTGTCAGGTGTTTTATGCTTTCCTTCATTTCTTTCTTGCTCAATTATGTACCAAGGCAACTTACATGTGGATGCATCATGTAAATCTTTATTACATCGTATGCAATGAATATTATACTTTTCTATTGGAACTATCTACCCCCCATGCCTCTAAAATTCCTCCTTCCTCTTCCTCTTCAACCACCTCTTCCTCTAGAAGAATCTTGTGCATGATTATTCTCCTTTTATGCAAGGCACACAATTTCTTCAAAAGACTGAGGAGTTGTCTTCTTCCAAAAATCCTTCTCTCTTTCAACAAACTTCTTCTCAACAAAGTCAAAGGTAATCTCCTTAAGGTTTCCACTTGCTTGCAATGACTCAAGATAATGTGAATAGGTGGGATATGGTGCATTAACATAAGCTATGAGAGGAATATCTATTTCAACACTAGTGGCTTTTATGTCATGCATAGTAAATCTTACTTATGATGCTAAGGAAAGAGGGTCATCATTTTTCAACTCAAGATTGAACAACTTTATCATCAATTGAACTACTTCAAGTTCAGAGTGTGAGTCATACAATTCCTTTAACTTCTTTAAGGCTTAAAATGTATTTGAAAATGGAGAAATATGGTGAATCACCTCTTCATTTACTAACATTGCAATCAAGACATAGGTCTTGTTATTCTTGTTTTCCCAGATGACAAGTTCCTTATCTAAAGTGGGATTTTCCAGTGCATTGTCTTCTTCTCCTTGACAAACCCCTTTCCAAAACTCATTGAAAATGAGGGTGTGTTTTACCTTCCAGGACCACTCAGGATAGTTCTCTTTTCTAGAGAGAACTACTCCCATAATGGAGATTAGTGAATGCACCATCAAAAAAGACTATGTGCTTTTGATTTCCAAAATAATTCCAATCATAATTTTTTGCCTTCTTAAAAAAAGTTCACTACCAACTTCACTCTTCATTGTGCATATGAAAGTTCTCCATCATATAATATTAATACTCACATAATATACCACTATACCATATATTAATCATCACCATATATGCCATTTAAAAGAAACCCTTCATATGAAGTCACCATGCATGAATTTTTTTAAGACAAATCCTCATATGTACTCACCATACATGCTTTTTTAAAACAAACTCTCATATTTACTCGCCATACATGCCTGTTTTTTTAAAAACTATTCAACACACGCATATATGAGCCATCACATCGAAAGGATTAATTCGCGACCTTTTATGCAATGGCTATTCCAAACAATACCATACAGACCTCATACAAAAAGTCTCAACATATTATATATATATATATATATATATATATATATATATTATATATTATATATATATATATATATATATATATATATGATTGCAGTAGGAGATAAGCATAGGTTGGCAATTTACCATGGCTTGCAGTATCCACAAAAAATCTTGATTAAATTCAAATATTACAGAGCATGACAAAATACCTTTCTTCCATCTTCTGATGGAAATGACCTTTGAGGATTTTCGTGATACCGACTCGATCATTGAGGCGTATGCAAAGTCCAATGCATGGTCTACACTCACTGCCTAAAAAATTATTCAACGATGATATAGACTAATGCAACATATAACATTTGGTCTGTACTCATGTCGTTTGGTATTCTTAAAGCCTAAAAATAGTGCTTTGTAAAGGAAAACCTCATTAGATATGGTGTAGCAGCCAAGGCATGCATGACCACGACCATCATAAAAAAAAATCCTTTTTGTTTTTGTTTTTCAACGGTTGACATACACATAGAATTGGGTAGACAAGCCTGGCATGAGACACACAAATCTAAAGTGTACTCAGAGATTTAGGTATGTACGCCGAAGCGTTGGAGTGTTGAAAGAGAGGACATAGCGACAGAAAGGTACAAAACATTTATGTTATTAATGAATGGATAAAGGATGGCATAATTATTGAGGGAATTTCTCCCCTAGGGCTTTTGGGTGGAAACCCTAGCAGATTGAAAGTTGTCTAAACAGAGAAACACACATTCACACAACCATTATGTTATGATAAGAAAATTCTATAGTAAGAGGGGCATACCTCAGGTCCTACGTTCAAGAAGTTCCTCAAGGGTCCAAACCCTTCTTCAAGTCCCTTTCGCTCCTTTGTCCTGTAAAACAACCAATTCCAAAGAATACGACAGTATATGGACAAAGACTTATAAATAAATCATGTTCATGTTATAAAAGAAGGTAGTTAGTTATGAACTTTAAACAACCATTCGCATATGAATTCAAACATGAACATCATAAACATAAAGAAGAAGCATATCGGGAACCAAGATGTGTTTCTTTATTATAGACAAATAGAATGTACAAAAGGAGTAATATCACCTGAGTAAACTTTCACAGGCTCCAAGCAAAGCTTCCCTCCGGATCTGTCCAGCCTCAAGCCTTTAGCATATCTCCTTCCAAGACTCACTCCATGATGCCATAACTAGTGGATGAACATCAACACACAAGGAAACAAGGGTTTCCTATATAAATGGGGGAAGTGCAGAAGGCACAAGGGTCTTCAGACCTGGTCAGGGGAAAAATTTCAGTATAATAACCTTTCTCTCTCTTCTCTCCTCCCTTTAGGCCTTCCCTTTGAGGTCTTTTTATACCTCTTCCAAAGTAGTTTTTTAGTTGGGAGTTGGTTGGGAACAGTTGGGCCACGGGCACTAACAGGTGATCAGCAGGTAAAACCCGCGATCTCCGCCTGAAAATAAGGAGTTTTATATTTTTTAAGTGTTTTAATGCATATACGCGGGTTGGGTATATGCCTACCCGCATATACACGCGTTTAACTCAGGGCAATGTCGCGTACAAGGAATAAAACACTGTTTTTTAAATTTGAGACCAGGTCTGGAAGGAGGGGTTGCCCTAGGCCATGAGTGTAGCATCACAAACCATAATAGTGAGATTTAGAGCTATAACATATGCCCCCTAATATATGAGGTCAGAAGGGGAACATGATGGCTGAAATATATTAAGCAAGTACATGGAAAGGAAATATGCCAAAAACCGAGGAGTACTTCACTAGAATTTAGCCTGCTAAGCCACAAAAGGAAATCAGAAAGAAACACCGTCTGAGGCGGGCATACCCATGCTCAGAGAAAGAAAAGAATGTCTGCATATCAAATACAAGCGGATCCACTAAGTATACAAGTATAAATGACTGGAAAATACATAATGGATCATTTGATCATGATCGAACAAGTACATGTCTGAATATCACATATAAAACTGTCAATGATGCTGAGAAATACAACGGAGCACTGATATCAAAGACTGATCCCGAAAGGTACCAACTGAACATGATGGAAAAGGATGGTACTACATTGCAAACTCAGGCGCCAGCATATAGAATGTCACCATGACTGACTGAAACATATAAGGTGGAGTGGTATCAACTAGCAGCAACAGGAGCAACTGTCAAGTGATACAACCTGAGGTCTTCACCGACCGCCGTGGTACATTTCTACACCATGGGAATAAATGATCTGAAGTTGACCATGTGAGAAATCGTTTGATTACTGGTCATTGGTGTATAACGTTAACAAACGCGAGACTACTCACCGATAATGATAATGAGCGTCAAGGTACCTAGTACAAACCAACAAGTGCGAATAGATGAGCTGAAGCCGAACACCTGTAAGAATCTATCAATCAGGAGACAATGATGGTTTCCCACTGTCGATAGCGAAGGATCTGCCACTAATGATTGCAAAGCCCAAGGTACTGCCAAATGGACTCTAGATCTTTTCCCTAGAGCAATGAGTTAGAGTCGATAGGGAAAGATCCGCTAGAAGGAAGGCATTAAGGCATCCTTCATCAATCTAGCGCGAGTGTAACCCGTAGGCCAATAATGTGGAAGGAATCAGATGAAAGATATGTAGTAACCCAACTGAAGTACGTTTTTGGTGTACGCAAGATGTGGCTAGCGCACGGTAGAAACCCTTTGAACCAACCAATAATGAAAGCCGACACAGAGGCGAGGTATCCACCAATAGGGTCAAATGGAAACCAAGGTACTGCATGAATCCCAATGTGTGATAATGTAAGCTAACGTCGAACACAAGGGAAACCACTCAGTAAAAGACCCATTATACTGATCAATGCTGAGCACAAGGTAACCTATCAATAATGAAAATAGGGCTAGGGTGCAGCTCTAGGTCTGTCCTCAGAGCAAGATGTCGTCGTCGATAAGGACAAGACCTGTCGGCAAGAATTCAATGGAGACCTTCTCAAACCGGCACGAGTAAAGGACCAATATAACTAATGTGATAATAGACATGACACTAACAACCAGGGATGGCCGACTGAAAAATGAGTCAAGAGACACCGCAGAGAGGCCGACTCAGGCTAACTTCCCTTGAACAAAAGCATGACTCAATGTGACTATATGGCAGCATATGATGACTCTGTATAAGTTCATCATGCAGGAGGCACGAATGAACCCTCCTTATGATTGGAAGAGATAACCAATCGGGGGAGAACTGACTCAATAACAAGGTTACAACATACCTAAGTCAAACTAAATCCAACCCACATGGAGGAGACTTTGTTTTGAGTGCTTTGTTCAAGGGTGACATGACTGACTCTAGCTGCCAACAATAAATGGAAATATTATCCCGTTCCTGCTCTTTTTGGAATATTTAATTTTTTTGTCTTTTTTTGTTAAGCTCGAAAAAGAATAAAAGAATGCTATGGTATAGTGGAAAGAACGAGTGTCGATGAAACATATGATCTAGTTCCTGGGAAAGGAACATTCCTATGCTCAATGCAGGGAGGCGAAAACTGGTCAGTGACACTCAAAGGTGTGTTCCTTCCATGGGTCACAGTGTGTCAAGTTGCAAAAGTCAAAGGTATGCAAGGTTGATTTTGCAGTCGTCATGGTCAAAATTTGGCTTAAATACGAGTCCAAGTGAAGCCGGCTCTAGCCCAAAAGGTCCAATTGGTCAACATGCAATGCAGTAGTACAACTCAACACAAAGGAGCCTCTAGGGTATAAGGCCAGAACAAAGCGAAGAACCTAAGAGGAATGAGTCTTCAACGCATAAGTCATGGCGGGACTATAGAGGACTCCCGAGCCTACTCAAATTGGAGCAGCATGGGCATCAAATGTCAGTGAGGTGCTAACTACGATGCCCATGTAAAGGATGGCTCTACCATCGTGTCATGATTTTAAAAATCGGCGAGTGAAGATGGCTTACGAACCATAACACGATGGGATCGACCCTATGGCAGATGTATTGATAGATGGAGGCTAGTATGCATAATGCAACGGAAAAATGATGTCCCTAACCTATATGCTAGTGAGAAAATGATACCTGCCATAACGGGTCAGCAGTCATGGAACCATCTCGAAAAAGTTGAAAATGTCCAAAATATCCATTTTTACCAATTGAGTTGGAGAGAAAATATTTGGAGCCAAAGGAGAAAATTTCCCATGTGCCAAATTCGACCGTTCAAATTCTTCAAAATCTTCCAGGTAACTCTTATACTTAGCTTGCAATTCATTGTGACTAGTTTTAGGATTTTTCATTGATGTTTCACCGTTGAACTATTGTTCAAAATTTCACCGCGGCGTATACGCAGGTTGATAATATAAAACCCGCGTACACGCGGGCCCTATACGCGACTGTGTGTACAGTAACCCGCGTATACGCCGTGAACCAATTTTAATAAAAAAATAATGGTTGAAACTCAATTTTTTCGCAGGATTCCGATCACATGGCGTGAAAGAGAAGATGCAGTGGTGGATAATGAAGTTATGAATGATCCTCAAGCCTTGGATGCTTTACGGGGATGCGGCTTGCTCAAATTCTTCAAACTGTCGAACATGAAAGCCAATGTACAACTGCTTGAAATGCTCATTGACTATTGGGACGTCGAGGAGGAAGCCTTCATGATTGATCAAATGCCACTCAAAGTAGAAGTGGAGGATATTTATTTTATCACGGGCCTTTCTCAAAGGGGAGAGGTAGTACAGACCCAGGGTAGGACACGGAGTAGTCTCACTATAGAGGACTACGTACAAATATACTGCCCAGGACATCCTAAGAAAGTTGGGAGCCAGATCTCTATTTCACATGTGGCGAGTTTATCGCTGAGGATCATCCTGTTCTCCATAGCTCGAGTGAATGGATCGTCCTCTCTACATCAGGCATCATGGCTCACCATGAGCGTGGCAGTTGATTGTCTCACTACTGTGTTCAACTGGTGTACTCCTCTTCTGGCCAGCATGAAGAGCCAACTCACTTCTATTAAGAGGGGACAGACCAAGAACTTTGGCTACGAGACTATCTTGTGCACTTTCTTCTTCGAGAGGATTCCCGCACTCCGCCCTAGGGTAGCAGTTTCCATCAACACCCCACGCGATCTACGCATGGGCCGGTGGGTTGATCTGATGAAACGTCTCGGGGGTGGGGAGGTTCCTAGGACTGCCTTCGATGATGACTTCTTCACCAGGTGGGATCAGTAGATCATCGCCGTAGACGACTACCCCTATGCTGGGCTGGATTTCCGAGGAGATCTTGACCTAGCATTACCGCCGGACGCAGCATGGGGCAAGATTGGTAAGGATTTTATGATTTTATGATTTTTTTGGATTTTTCAAATATAATGATGCATTTTGAAAAATATTTTTTGATGAGATTCAAATGACTAATATAATGATCATGATCTAGACATTGGGCCAGTATGACCGATGGACTCCCGCGGCACATACAATGCGACCAAGGAGCCGAAGAGGCAGCTGCTGAGACGGAATGGACTCTACACAATGTCTAGCGACAATTGACGAGACTAAGCTGTCGAGTACTGATGGCTACTATAGAGGACCTTCCTGAGGATATGCAGCGTCATGTGGTTGGCATGCCACGTGCTGGATTCGCACTTTTCGGCATGTAGCCAATGTGATAGTTACCTACTTGGCTGCTCATCCTGACCTAGGGCATTAGATATGCCGGACATGATTATGGGCATTTGAGTCCCAATTTTGTATATTTTTGGACAACATATGTACACTCGAGATGCTTTTATGATCATGATGATATATATATATAATTATATATATATATATATATATATATATATATATATATATATATATATATATATATATATATATATATATATATAATATATATATTATATATAATATATATATATATATATATATACAGTTTGACTTTTTGATGCTTGATTTTATTATGATGAATGATTGATGTGCCAGTCTAATTCTTGATTAGCGATAGAATCAGCTAACCAATTATGAGATCTTGGAATGTGAAAATAATTAATATAAACAAATGATATTTGCAACAACCTCACCCTTAAATACTGTCGATATAAACATGGACCCCTTACCTGTTAAATGTTGTTTAATTGAGACACTATCAATTGAGAATCGAGATAAACTACCAATGAGTCAATCTCATAAGAGATTGCCTCGGATAGTAAATTAATAACGACAGTATACTCAGCCATATTATTTGAAGCAGGACCAATGCATATGCCTCTTGAGCCATCAATTGACCAATTGGATAATAAATTACCCAAGCTGCGGAATCGAGATTCCGAGTGTGCCGACTATCACCATCAGCGAACCCAAAATAGACCAAGTCATACATCAATACCTGCAACAGCAGACCAAAAAGTGTTGACATCACAAAACTCTCGATGATATATGTACATAGTATACAAAGAAGCCATTGCCTAACTCCTACTTAAGCAAAGTACTTCTTTAGGTAGAGCCCATTTCGGGGCTCCGCCATCTTGTTTCCCTCAAAATCGATTAACTCATACAACCCTTTTTCTAAAACTCGTTTAATAATGAAAGGACCGTACCACATAGGCTTAAACTTTCCTACCCCCAAGGTGTCTTTATCTTGGTCATAGACCAAGACAAGATCACCTTCAGAAAAGATTCGAGGACAGACAGATTTATCATACTGCGTTTTGACCCTTTTCTTATGAGCCTCATTCATCATGGCGGCATCTCGACGCTGCTCATCGAGATGTTCCAAGTGAAGGAGGCGCTCTTCGAGAATCGAAGTCTCTGGAAGGAGCTCTACAGCTAACTTGAGAGATGGAATTTCACATTTAATCGGAAAGATAGATTCCATCCCGTAAACCAACTGAAAAGGCGTAAAACTAGTAGCAGTCTTTACAGAGGTTCGGTATGCCCAAAGAGCCGAATACAACATAACGTGCCAATTGGACCAATTTTTGTCGATTGTCCGTTGGAGTATCGTCTTAAGAGTTTTATTAACTACCTCGACCTATCCATTGGCCTGAGGATAATAAGGAGACGAATGCTCTTGGCGGAAACCTAATTTAAGAGCCAATTCAGACATCAGTTGATTCTGGAAGTGACTACCATGATCAGTGACAATCTCTCTCGGGACACTGAATCTTGAGATAACCTGATTGAAAAGAAACAAAGCTGTCGTGTCACTATCATTTTTATAGGTGGGCATGGCCTCGGCCCACTTCGTAAAGTATTCTATAGCCACAATAATATACTTATGATTCGCCGCTGAAGACAGATTACAAGTTGTAAAATCAATACCCCACTTAGTAAAAGGATTGACGGTGACAACGGGAAAAAGAGGAGCTGGATGAGCACACATCTTTCGAGTAAAGATCTGATAAGGGTGACAACATTTGACCACTTCTACACAGTCTCTAAAAAGTGAAGGCCAAAAATAGCCAGCACGTAAGATGTGCTGGGCTGTAGCAAGCCCCGATAGATGACCACCACAAGCTCCACTGTGGCAATCATTAAGCACTGACTCTACTTCCTCCAAGGTTAAATAGCGCCGAAGGATTGAATCAACCCCTCGACGGTATAAGGTATCACCAATGATAGCATAATTTTTAGCCACGTGACGTAATTTACGACGTTCAACCTTGGAGAAAGTAGAGGGAAACTTCGAAGTCTGGAGATAGACAATGATATCTCCATAACAAGGGTCGAGTGAAGAGATGAGGAATAAATGTTCATCGGGAAAAATTTCCTCATAAACAGTATCCTCTCTGCAAGGCAGCTCAGAAATTAGCTCAGCGAAAACCATGGATTTCTTAGACTTGGCTGACAAGAACTCAAAATCGAATTCTTGCAAGATGACTATCCATCTATTATATTTTCCCCCAATCACTCGCCTACTGAGGACAAATTGAAATGGATTGACTGTCGCTAAGACAAAAGTTTTGCGTAGCAAGATATAACGATGGAGCCACTGGACAGCATGGACAGCTGCCAAGGCCAACTTCTCAACCGGAGAATAGCGAAGTTCAAGACCTATTAAGCCTTGGCTCAAATAATAAATCACATGCTCGATGAGAGCATCGTCCTCCTGAACTAGAACCATACCAATGGTTGATTCTGCTGCAGCGAGATCTAAAAGGAATTCTCTGCCATAATCCGGTGGACTCAAAAGCGGGGTAGAGACTAATGCTTTTTTCAAAGCATCGAACGATTGTTGCGCAAATTCGTCCCATACAAATGGAACTCCTTTCCGTAGCAACCGCATGAACCCTTTAGTGATCTCGGCATAGTTTGCTATAAACCGCCTTAAGAAATTAGCCTTCCCTTGAAGACTCTGAAGTTGACGAATTGAGGACGGGGGAGGCAACCAATCTATTGCCTCAACCTTGAAGGGATCAACCCGAATCCCTTCACTTGACACAATGAACCCTAAAACTAACCGGACGTAACCGCGAAAACGCACTTGTTGGGATTCAACCATATTTTATAAAAACGACATCACTTGAAAACCATTCGAAGGTGGCTAGGGTGATCAATTCTCTTTCGAGAACGAGCAACGAGATCATCTAAGTACGCTTCGGTGACATGCTTGATGTCGTGGAAAGCATATGACATGGCCCGCTGAAAGGTAGCTCCAGCATTTTTAAGACCAAAAGGCATCTTTCTATATGAAAAGGTACCCCAGGGACATGAAGGCTGTCTTATGCTGGTCTTCAGGATGGATAGAAATTTGATTATAACCAGAGAATCCATCCATGAAGGAAAAATTCTCATTACCTGCACACTCGATGATAATCTGATCAATGAATGGTGTGGGGTAATTATCTTTGGGACAAGCCTTGTTTAGGTCCCTAAAATCGATGCATATCGGATTTTTCCTTGCTTTTTATCTACAGGGACTGGATTAGAAACCCAATCAGTAAGAGGAACAGGGTATATAAAACCCGCCTTTAGTAGCTTCTCCACTTCCGCTTTGATAGCTGCTGCTTTCCTAGGGTTGACCGGCCGAAGCCTCTAACGAACTGGTTTGGCGTTTTCATACGTCTTGATCTCATGTTGAACTATAGATGGGTCAATGCCAGGCATTTCTTCATAAGACCAAGCGAATACATCCCGGAATTCCTTGAATAGGTCGGTGTAAATTTGAATTTCTTCAGGGGAACACTCAATTCCAATGAAGAGATTCTCGATCGTGTTAGGGTCCCTAGATATGTTTATAGGTGTTGTTTTTGAAATCACCAACATATTACCTTCAGCACGAACGTGTGCTAGAGCCAAAGGGTTTACACCGTACAAACATCACTAGTACAAAGCTCGGAGAATCTAGATTCTACTTCTTGCAATGGAGGAAGAAAGTATGAATGATGGTGTAAATCTTCCCAAGGTCGATCTATACCCATCATTGCTTCAATAATTTCTTCTTCCGAAGGCAAAACTGAATCTAAGCAGTCCAAAACAGAGGTAGAGTCGAGACTCCAAGCCGGGGCCACATCGCCATCTAAATCCTCTTCGGAAAAAGGAGTAGAATGGTCATCTGTAGAGTTGACGATAGACTGATATCTAAGCTCAACTGCAGATATAGGAAATGCCATTCCATTCCCTTGTCCTTCAACTAATGTGGTCGTAGGTGAAGGCAAGGTCCAAGGGTCTGAAAAATAATGAGTCCGAAAGAACTCTTCTTGAGAAGACTCCTTAGATGATGAAATGGCATCGATTTTAGCGATAGGAGAGGGAAACTCAAAAGTACCCATCAATGAGGAATAAATCCCTACTCCTAGATTCTCGGTAGGCAGACGAGGGTTATCCACTAATGGAACAATAGAGTCGGAGCTTGCTTGAGGATCAACTGGACAATAATCCAATTGATCAACCTTCACGATTTCCCCTCATGAGGAAAGCAGATGACATGAAACTGTAGGAATTTACAGGGTAAGTTCCTCAGACAGAACACCAAAAGGACACCGCTCACAAACAGATCACAGATCAATACACCAGTATTTTGACGTGGTTAAAACCCTCAGAGAGGGAAACAGTCCATGGCTTGCGCCAACGTGGCTACTACAGGCAATTTATTAATAAAAGAATGAAAATTTACATAAGCTTCTCTCATGCACGGTTAACCTACAAATGACCCTCCATGCGCTTTAAATAGAATTCATGGACCAATCGGGTGTCAAGCCACGGATCAAGTGTCGGTAATACCGAGGAGAGAATGAACCGTCGGATCACTACATATCGTGACCGTCGGATTGTAAGTTACAAAATGTACAACGGTAAAGAAACACACTTTACCTAACTCTATACTAGACCAAGTTGAACTTAACTATTTCCTATGTGTCGGAATATCCTAACATCCCCCCCTAAGAACAACTTGGGATAGGATTGAAGGATTTACAAATATGACACAATAGGAGAAGGAAGGAGGCACTAGAGCCTATCCCCCCTTAGTGACAACTTCCTGAACTCCAAGCATAAATCGAAGTTTAGTGAACTTCGCCTCTGTGAGAGCCTTTGTGAAGATGTCTGCAACCTGATCAACTGTTGAACAATAATGCACTTCAAGAA
>APFE031726028.1:0-23536 GCA_000404065.3 Pinus taeda | reverse complement strand
TGGTGGTACCTCTCGCGTCTGTTAACAGTTTTCATCATTGACTGGTAATCAGACGATGTTCTCGCATGTTCGACTTCGACTCCCACATTCGCATGCTTGAACTTGTACTTTTTTCGAGTCGAGTTGCAGCGCAAGACCCCGGATTTTGTATATTGTGATCCAGGTTGCATTTTGTGGATTATTATAATCACTACATGACTCATTTGTTGGATGGTTGCGACCATGCCTGAGTCTATTTATTGATCCCCATCGGATGGATGCGTCCATACCTGGGATCCAGATTTTGATGTACTCTACTATGGCTGGCTGCGCCCACGCCATGTACATCATGTATTCGACATATCAGTTGTACTACGTGCAGGTGCTTCCTGGTGGTGTTCCAGTTCAGCCAGTTTCATAAAGCATTTCACCCCTCCCACTCTCTCGAGCTTCATGTTTTAGGGGGCATCTGTTACACAGTAATTTTTCACTGTCTCCCTGTCAGTCTTCCTGCTGTGTCATGAGACACAATTAATCATGCTCATGCTCTCTAATATTGCCAAATGACCCACGTTGCCAAAGTTTCTTCTATCATCCCGACTGTTGTAAAAATAAACGCGCTGATGAGCGCTCCAAAACAGACTCAATGCGCTACCAGCACGGAAGCACACGTGATTCCCGTGCTGGTCGAATTTTATGTGACAGCGCGTCTGTTACTTATATCTGATCGCGCTGATATGACTCTTTGTTATTCAGTAGCGATGTCATCGCTCCAGTGCAGTTATGTACCCGCGATGATCCAGTTTGGGCGAGTTTGTTCTAACAGCCGGCCTTCTAAATGACTCCAGACCTGGTTATTGGCCATGCAAATGTCACCCTCCCTTCTCTAGCATGTCTGTTTCATCATTTGAGCCACCTTCCTTGGAGATAAACTCATCCTCCCACCATTCATGGAGACTCCTTCTCCTATTTAAGCCTCCACCATTGCCATGAGCTGCGAGTTTTTGGGATTGATTGTGTTTAGAGCATTGTTGATAGTGTAAGGTTGATAGGTAGCTGGTGTGATAAGTGTGGGATCACTAGAGTGCTTAAGGAAGGTTGTGAAGTGTTTCCATCTTGTGTAAACTTGTGTGAGAGAGAGTTTTGTCTTGGGATATCTACCTTCAAGGGTGAATGCTTGAGGGACTTGCTAGCTGGACCCAACCAAAGGAGGATCTGACATCAGAACTTGGTTGTATTCTCTTTTGTTTTATCAATAATAATAGACGACTATCATTATGGTTCCACTCATGTGTCTTTATTATGATGTTTGAGTTGTATCTTTTCTGACCAATACATAGTTGCATTTCCCGGATTTTATGCTTGTATTTGTCTTGATATTTGCATGTGCAGGTGTCTGTTCACGGAGATCGTGAGGATTGCGACCATCTAGAGTGAAAGAGCGGAAGCGACAACCCTTCTACGAAAATAAGCGTTGGATTCGACGTAGGCTCTCATCTTGGCCTTTATTTTGCAATTAGGAACCTGCGTGTTAGCATTGTTTAATTGTTGCTAGACCTCAGTTAGTTTAGAGGGATCGCCTTTTTCCGCAGAGGGGATTTACCTACACAACAATAATTGACATGAGGAAAATGATGGGCCTCCTACATAGGTAAAAATCAACGCCCTTTTGGCCATCATTCAACATATGTTTATCTCTCTCTCCATTTGATAACATCTTTTTGAGCTATCATGTGTTCATTAGGGAGGTTAAGGAATATTTGTCATATCATGTAGCCTAAAATATTGAATTTGCAAGACAAAGAGCAATTATTGTGCAAACGTAAGATGGAGACTAGTCGGAGGAAATGTAGGAGACTTATTCCCTACATTAACTCACCTAAAATTTAGTTGGCTATTGGGAATTTACTACACCCAGTGACTAGGAGAATATCAAGAGACTAGATCCACTTTTATAGGGGTTTTGGAGGGAAGCAATCCTCCTTCTAAGGAGGATTCTCCCTGACTCATTTTTGTATAAATAAAGGATCCTAGTTTGAGTGTGTTTTAAGGGATCTTAGTTCCATTGGGATAGGGCCCAACCCAAACACTCAAGCCTCTATCTTTTATATTTCCATTATGCATGCTTTTTCTATACTTAGCTTAGTTGTCTCCATTCTTATTTTGTTTAGGTAAAAAAAAAATTCCTTTGGAGATTTATTAATCATTTTTATTGAGAAATTTGGCTATAGGCTCTATAAGGACAGGCACAAAAAGTATAGTCCTTTTTATGAAATTTTAAGATCTTATTCTAAATTCAAGTCCTCCTTTCCTTTACATTTTTATATTTTGTAATTAGTATTTTTGGCTATCTTTAGATCATGATGTTCTGATAGTCGAATAACCACTTTGTGTGCAGGTGAAATCTATTAGATTGCAGGGAAAAGTAGCATCATTTCCATTGAATACTAACCAAATTACTTAACACCCTCCTTCCATTCCCATTCATTCCTTTAAATGGTCTACACACAGAAAACTAGTTACAAATTTACTAGAGATTGTTAGATTGCTTTCTCCCCTTGTGAAAGATGGGCTCTTGAGGAGATCTAAGCTTTGAAAGGTCTTCCACACTCTTATCCAACCTCCAATTCCTTATCCCACCATTTGGTCACTTTTAGAATCATCAAACCGCTCTTGAATGCAATGTTGTAGCAATACAGGGCATCCTATAACATCTTGTAGAAGTCCTGTAGCGTCCTATAACACCTCAAAAAATCCATTAGAATTTGACCAAAATTTCTCCTTAAGCCTAAACTTTTCTTCATACCCTTCCACAATGTCTTCTTGGCCTTGGAAACAAGCTTGAGGGTATTAGATACCTTTTTGAAAACTTAATTTCATCACTATGGTTTTAATTGTGTAATTAGGCTTAGTTGTTTTAATCATCAATTTAATAACAAAAAAGTAGTTTACATCGATATTTATTGAGAATTTGTTTGATTGTATAATTAGAACATGATTTATTTTTAGTGTAGTAGTTTAGGTATGATTTCATGGTATTTACTTCATGTAGCTAGATTAGGTTTATTTTCCCATTGTTTATTTTCTATAATATATTAGGGCTTCCCTTCCAAGTATTTCCTTGCAAGTATATCAAAGCTTTGAGTTATGCAGTAGGAAAAGAAATGTTTCATTTAGTTCTTACCTTGCAAATTTTTTCAAATGGTCTCTACACATATCAGTGTTATCATATGAAAATCGTACACTCATATGTATGAATTGAGAGACACTCAAAGTTAGTGATCAACACATGCAAGGGTGATATTTTCAACTGGAAACACCATGAGGACCAAAATTGAAAATCTTTCCTACCCAGTTTAAGGTTAAAAAATTGGACCGCGCAGGTTGAGTATTATCAGAAATTTACGGTCATGTGATTATTCGATAATGGCACAGTCACAGAAAAGTCTAGTTAACACATTTGGCATTGAACTTGCTTGAGAAATACTCCAAATATTGATGTGATAGGCCTATAAATTCGATCCTTGAGCCCCAAGAAGCCTTAAAGGTAAGGAATTGGGAGCTCTCATCTCATTTATGAGGTGAACCACCACATTAATGAGCCAAGGAGAGTGATGTCCAAAAAACTCTATAAATACAAGTTATAGGAGAACTAAAAATCAAGCATTTCATTAAGAAGAGGATTTCATCATTGAGAGAGTCTTCATGTTTCTTTGAGAGAGAGGGGAAGATTACAAGGAGATTGGGGAAAGGAAATTCCTTGTTGAGGATATTTTAGCACCATTTCTCAAAGAATTCTCTCCAAGTGTCTTTTTATTCACCTGTTGTATCTCTTATACATTTAGTATTCAATAATGGGAACTTTGTTCAATTACTTTGTTGATTTGTTTTCTTCATTAATCATTGTTCATGTGTTTATTTCATATTTTTTAGTTTATTTTTATGTATGCATTGTTTCCACTACTTTCTGTGATTTCTTTATCCATGTTTTTCCACTAACAACAACCAATTTCTTGTATTTTCCTTGTAGGGAACAACCAACTCCAATGAAGGTTTCTTTGGTACTCCATAGCAACAAACACACCACTACAATATGGTGATTCCACTAGTTTCCTTTATTTAATCTAAAAATTTCTTTTACATGACATTCTATCTGCATTTTCACTCCATTGTGCTTTTATCACTTCTCTAGAATTTTTGTGGGCCAACTCGGACCTATTTCCATCCGAGAAAGTCACCTTCTCAAATCTTTACATCAATCACATAGCTTGTATGCAAGGCAAACATGTGGTTTGCATGTATGTGCATAGGAAAACCTATGCGGTTTATAGAGAACACAAAAGATCATTGTAATTTTTCTTTCTTGGGTGATTGGTAGCCTTTAGTGAATTTCCTTCACCTCTGCATTTTTTTCCCAATTATTTCATATTGCGTAGTTTTTTTTACTATTAATTATTAGTAGAGTAATTAAATAATATTCACTTTCAAAAATTATATTTAACGCATACCTTATTAAAGAGGAAAAGTAAGTGGCCATAATCCACACATGTTTTTCAAATTATTTTTCTATTTTTCACAAGTCACATAACTTAATTAATAAAGGGTAAAGTGGCCCATTATCAACACATATTTTTTGACTAACCAGATCATTTTTATTTCATTAGTTTTTGGAATAGGAACAAGTGTTTCTAAAGAAACGGAGCATCCCCTACTTCCCTTGCATGTCTTGGAATATCCTGGGCTTGCATATGAATTTTCTTTTAAAGAACTTGGTTTTTCCATCTCCCTTTAGGAACACATAGTGTAATAGGAAGTAAGTGGCCCACTATCCACATATTATTTCTTTTCATGCAAGGAAAAATCAAAACTTAGTGTAAGTAGAGAATATTGTAAAGGATCATCACGTATTGACATCTTTTCACACTTTGTATGTTCACTTTACCACTTGCACACATATTACACTTCACACATTAAGCTCCTCTAAATTTTGTACAAAGGGAATCCAGTTTTGGAAGGTTTTGTAATTAGCTTAGTTTTATATTACATTTTTCACACCATTAGTGAAGAAAGACTCCTAAAATTAGCCATAACATGAACATACTAGATTTCCCCATAGGGGCCAAAAAATAATTTATAGTTCAGGTTAGGACCATTAGGGGTATGCATCCCCTAAGGTGCCATGGTCATGTTACATTTTTGAAACATAGAAGTTGAATTGTAGGGTGTTTCAAGTCCTTCATCATTCCACAGAAAAGGCTACACGAGCACGCCAAAGATTTGATTCGGAGGGAGTTCAACTTAGTTCTAGTGTGTGTGGTACCATATGGGGCTACCCGACATGTATAATGCTTGATACTGGTAATCAATTACCAATAATCTAAAGACTCGATTGATCCTGTGGGACAAAGGTATCTTAGTGGCCAAATATAGAGCATCCTTTCCCAATATATGGAGACATGGGAAGCACTAAAGCCTCATTCATTACCTTTGTTGATTCTTTTGGTTTTTGGAAGTATCACTAGTTCTTTCGGGATGTAGCTCCAATACCTGCCATAAAAGATACCTCCAGAAGGCCCATTTACTTTGAGACTCATAAGGAAAAATAGGTCTTAATAGGATCTTTTATCGTATGAAAAAACAAACAAAAACCATTTTCCTTGTTTGACTAATCACATAACATAGATTAAAGGGAAAGTAACCACTTGTTTTTATTTTTTTATGTATGTGATTTTTCTTTGATACATATACCCTTCCCTCATAACAAGAAGTACCACATATTCCACTTGACACAATAGGGGACCTCACACTTCCCCGCCACTCTAGGCCCTTCCAAAACCTCCCCCAATTACCAAGAGGTTTGACAAGTCTCTCACTATTTAGGTGCAGAAGACATCACATAGCCACCATTATAGGATCATCCTTTATTGGTGAAACTTTGATTGGGATCCCTCTCCCTCAAAGTATTATAATGGTTCCAATTTCATCCATGGAACTAATAAACATTTATATAAGGAAGAGATTTGTAATAGACCTGGTTTATATTCCATGTAATAAATGGGAATTATATAGCAAAAAATAAAACCTAGGTCACGGGACACATATTCCAAGTCAAATAAAGGGAAAAACATTACATTGGTAATCAATTGTGGTTAATGATTTATTGCATGTGGAAATTGGCATTGACATTGACAAAGGGAAAAGAAAAGTAAATGGAAATTAATTCAAGAAATAAAGGAAAATAAGAGAAAAGGAAGATGAAGAAACAATAATATGCGTGCAAGGGAAATTGAAGGAAAATGGAAAAGAAAGGAAAAGAAAATGGGAGAGAACATTCTAACACACTCTTAGACATTCTCGCATTCTCGCTTAGACAAGGTGAGGAAATGAGGAGAGAAAAGTTGGACATAAGGAAGACACCAACTAGCAAGAAATGGACAAGCAAGGAAAAGAAAGGGTGCATAATAGGAATTATATAGTAGTAAGTAAGGGAAGAAATAAAGCAAAGAGAGAGCAACTAACTGAAGGATTTTTTAGGTAACAGGTTGCATGTATGACTATCTTGTTGGGATTTGAATGCAAGGTTCATGCATTTGACTTGCTGGTTATTTTTCTATCATTGGCATATGATTCTCCTAAATTGGCAGTGGTGTACAATCTTTCCTTTGCCATTTCCTGGATAGCCATGACATAGTGGGTTCTCTATTTGATTGAGCTTTGGATTGTTGGTAGATTATGGATTTGGGTTGAGGTGGTCTCAAGAAAATCCCAAGGTTTGGGGTGGAGATGGTTTTCTTCGGGAAGCCCTTAACAGGTGGATATAGACAACCAAATTCCTCTAGGTATGGTGAAGAAATTTTGAGGCATCCAAGCTTGTGTCGGTTTTAGTGATCTATGGACTAGTTTAGGTGATATTGCTCTGGCTTAAGGGTGGAGGAAATTCAACCTCTAGATTTCCTATTTGGTTATGTTTTCATTTATCCCTTGTAATCCTTCATTTAGGATTGGAATATGGCATTGGGATGATTGGCTGAAAGAGAGAATTGGTTCAACCCAGTCTATAGTCGGGTGGTGCGTGGAAGTCCCTGACTTGGTTGGTACTAGGCATATGTTAATATGTGATATTATTTATTTATGATCAATGAGCTTAAGTTTTGATTTACTATTTTTTATATTACTAGTTGGCGTGACTTCATTCTAGTTAAATGTTGGTTACATGCATGGTATATTTGTTATTATATGACATGCTCTTGATCTAGATCTAATTCATGGTTTGATGACTCGTGGTTGATTTATATGAATGCATTCAGTAATCTTTGTTTCATTGCAACTAGTGTGAGGGGTTAATAAGCCTTCTTAATGAATATATGATGAACTAATGAAAACAATGAAAAAACAACACATTCATGACCTACAAGTACCATAATCACACAATGTTTGTATAAATGAATAATTTCGACTCGCAACTTCTCAATTTCATAACTTTAGCATATGATGTCCATTTCTCTATCATAATACCTCATTTTGAATATCTCCAGTGGGGTCGAAAACAAGAATCTACAAAACACATTGTGGCGCTTTCCGATATCTCTGTTTTCTATGAAAATTTCATTTAGACCCTCAAAATGACCTCGAAAGTTTAGGACCTAAAAAATTGCCAATAATAGAAACTCGTGTTAAATTTAATGAAACAAAACTGAAATGAAATAATGTTAGTTCATGTTAGGTTGATAACCATTGGATCATGTGTCATGGGTTGTTTGTAGTTAATTATGGACATGTGGATCCTATTTTCCATAAGTGCATCCTGGAAATCAAGTGATGCATAGTAAGTCTTATCTCATGTTTTCCTTGGTGAGAAAGTTAAATAGGGTAAATGTGGGGTGAGGTGTTACAATATTTGTTCAATGATATTGGAATTTTTTTTATATAGTCAACTTTGAACATTGGGATTATTTTGCACACTAATTTCCACAAGTACAACATCCTATTCATGCCTCCAAGGAATATGGAGCTAGGTAGGTAAGGTTGTATGAGTGTTAACTCATTAATGTTACCACATAGAAGATTTTTTGAATAATAACTTGTGACAAATTGAAGATTAGGAGGAAGTCATTGTTAAAGAGAACATGATGGGGAAAAAATTTTACTCACAACATTTGTGATGAGATAATAGTTATCCATGATTAAGGATATTCCATTTCTATGCTAATTGAGATAGAGATCAATAATATCCTCATATTTCCTTCATCTTTATTTGTAGATATATACATGGATTAAGTTATAGAAGAACCAAATGTCTACATTTTTATAATAAGCATAATGTGTTTCTAAAACATTGTAGTTCCATGTTTTTCAATTTCATATATAATTTTTCATACAACCATTTCTCCTTTCACACTTTACACAAAAGTTTTCTAGACGAATTTTATTCAAAATATTTTGTTGGTTTCATAAGGAAATGATTAATATTAAATTATCATTAATGCATAATAATTTTATAATGTTCGTGATGGGGGTGCACATTGAGATAATAAGTGCGGGAGCAGGACAGGTAGATGGTACAAAGCCCAAGGTTGGATGATCTAAACAAGAGGAATGATGTGTGGTTATAGAAACATTATGGCCACCCCAAGCGATGTGAACGAATTGAGACCATCGAGAAGGTAGCTAAGTTTTATAATAATCATCATTTCACCATGTTAATCTATTTTATCCATGATTAAGGATATTCCATTTCTATGCTAATTGAGATAGAGATCAATAATATCCTCATATTTCCTTCATCTTTATTTGTAGATATATACATGGATTAAGTTATAGAAGAACCAAATGTCTACATTTTTATAATAAGCATAATGTGTTTCTAAAACATTGTAGTTCCATGTTTTTCAATTTCATATATAATTTTTCATACAACCATTTCTCCTTTCACACTTTACACAAAAGTTTTCTAGACGAATTTTATTCAAAATATTTTGTTGGTTTCATAAGGAAATGATTAATATTAAATTATCATTAATGCATAATAATTTTATAATGTTCGTGATGGGGGTGCACATTGAGATAATAAGTGCGGGAGCAGGACAGGTAGATGGTACAAAGCCCAAGGTTGGATGATCTAAACAAGAGGAATGATGTGTGGTTATAGAAACATTATGGCCACCCCAAGCGATGTGAACGAATTGAGACCATCGAGAAGGTAGCTAAGTTTTATAATAATCATCATTTCACCATGTTAATCTATTTTTGGACGTTGGGTATGGTAGTGGGGATTAGAGAGTTTGAGGCAACAACATATGCACAAGTTGTTTCCCTATGGATGCCCACTAGTGTTGGCCACGTGGGCTTCACTCAATGAAGCTCTTACATATCACACGCATTCATGGCATACTAAAAAATACACGTAATTTGACTACATATTAGAAAATACCTCTAAAAATCACTTTATTTAACCCCCTACCAATACTAACACAATACACCTTGCCAATTTAAAAAACCCCTACTTTCACTAGATATTATATTTATCCTTTTTTTCATTAACATCTTTTATACCCCTTTATATATATATATATATCCCTTATTATTCATTAACAATGGTAAGCATATTATGCGCCTAGAAATATTAACCTAAATACTAGGTAGCTAAAAATTTGAAAGTTTCAGTAAAAAAGAGATAGATATAAGTTGGTTGGTCTACAATACATACTGTGAAAAAAATAAAATAAAAAGTGCATAGATTTGAACTCTCAATTGTATCTATCTTCCATTTAATACTGAAAAACATACACTACAATAGTTCAAAATAAAACCTCAATAACCAACATAATGGCACACCTTTCATCGGGCTTATAGAATAGGAAGAGAAGAGAAAGTACAATGAATATGGGCACATGAAAAATCCCATTTGGTTGGACTTTTTCAAATAATAGCCCTAACCTTATCACATACCATAGTTGCATGGTAAGAGTGCCAAGTAAGTGTGTCTCCATCAAAATATGAAATGGAGCATGCAATCATATATCCCTTCCTCAAGATTTTTCCTCTACCTAAGATGGGAATTTCTCACGCATAAGTATTATAATTGAATAAGGATATGAAACCTCTTAGTAAGAATAGAAGATTCATGCTAAAAATAACAAAAGGAAAGATCTAATAATAAAAAGTATCTATCCAAAACTGAAATTGGTAAATTTGTAACAACATCTAAACTAGAATTAATTAAAGTTGTGTCATGTGTGCCCTTAGCATGCATGCACCCTCTTCTAAACAATATTCTATTTCACTATATCTTGTGGCATGCATGTTACCTCTACCAAGCAATAGCCGGTATCACTACTTCCTTCACTTTCATTCAACCTATTGATCAATGATGTAAGGAAAGGGTGAAGATTAAATAAACGTTGTCTTCTCTACTGCCCCAGCATTGGGAGGATCACTAGCTTAGCAATAGGTAAAAACTATTAGCACACACATTAGACATATATCATATAGGTATTAGTCATGTGATGCATGTTTGTTCTAGGGAAAGGTTTGTTACGAGTGAGAGTGAAAGCATGAAGTGAGAATAGATGTGGGAACTCAAAGTGGAAGTAGGAGCAACGAGTGACATTTTCAAAATCTCTAAGGTTGGGAGCAATTTTGGGAGTGAATTTTATATAATATATATTTTTATATATTTTATTGCATGTATGTCAACAAAAGCTTGTAGAATGATGATTTTACAAGTGGGCATGTGGCCTAGTGCTTAACAATAGTAAATATTAGTAATGATTAGTGCTTAACAAGAGTAAATATTAATAATGATTGACGATTGGACATTTGATATAGTTGTTAGCAATACTAAATATGGAGAATGGCTAATTAATAGTTGGACATTTTATATAGCTGTTAATAGTAATAAATATTGAGAATCACTAATTAAGAGTTGGCATTCTATATAGTTGTTAATAGTAGTTAACAATAGTAAATATTGAGAATTGCTAATTAATAGTTGGACATTCTATATAGTTGTTAATAGTAATAAATATTGAGATTGAAAAATTAAGAGTTTGGCATTTTATATAGTTGTTAATAGTAGTAAATATTATGAATGACTAATTAACTCTTGGACATTCTATTTAGATGTTGACAATAGTAAATATTACAAATGACTAATTAATATTATGAGAAAGAAAACAATGTGTCACTCTTTTTGGCAAAGTTAATTAGTCATTTGTAATATTTACTATCCGTAATATTTATTTTGATGTAATTCTTAGGGATCCATTATAGTGAGAAATTTTGAGGCCAAGTTTCCAACTTGATAGTGTGGTTCATCATTAGTGTCCTCATGATGAACCACACTAGTGAGTCCAAAATAGCTCAATGTGATGGATCCAAAAGAACTACATCAAAGCATTATGAAAGCCTAACTCATAAGTATTTATTTTAATAATTTTTTAGAACCACTACAACACTTCAAATTACTATTTGTTTTTGTAGTTTACTCTAAAAGAACTTTGTCACTAACACTCTTTTCTAATTTTATCTTCATGTGCCCTTGATGCTTGATAGATTCTCCACTCTAAATATCAAATGTTTCACAATGGTTCCTTCATACTTCAAATAAGTATCATATGGATCTTACTCTAAGAATCTTCTTAAGAGCATTAGTTATAGGTTAATAACATTATTTTCAGACTTGCATAACCTTTTTAGCCTTAGACATTTTTAATATTTTAGTTTCATTTGCATTTTATGATTAATCCAATGTCCACTAGAATTATGAAACATTTCAAAACCATCCACACAATGTATTTCTGGAAAGTATTTAAATAATTACACATCAATGTAAAACAATATGGATAGATAATTAGATGTTAAATTATTTATTTGAATGATTTGTGAACCACCTCGTAAAAGCTTCTTACGTGTCATTTCCACCAGAAATTTAACGATAATTTATTTGAAGTTTGAACTACCGCTCGCCCTACATCCACCGAATCGAAGGTGGTGGCCACTCCGCTGAATTGAGGGCGGTAGGCACTCCTCGCAGGTACGAAAGTTGGAGCCCTACATCGGCCCAATCGTGGGCGTCCAAGGTTCCATATCTGAGAGACTCAACCCTCAGACCTTCGCAGGGCCGCAGTAATCCTAACTTGTACAGCAAGAAATATGTTCCATGCTTTCCATTGCACTAGTTACCCAAGTCGGAGATAATGTGGCAGGAGCAAGGTGGCGAGTCGGGGTCAGGTATATATCTAGGTTCTAGTACGCAAACGTCTTGTTTGAGTATATATATTCTGCTAGTGAGGAAATGATTCCTGCGCTGCAGGCTCGGTCAAAAGGATGGGAGGCATGATATATTGTTTTGGATTTTGCTTCAAAAGATTTTTGGTATTTTTATGTAGTATTAAATTGAATATGATATATACAAATTATATTAAAAATTATTATTTATTTATTAGTTAAGTCTCATAATTTATTCCCATCGACGTTTGACCTACTCACAGATATGTTACCAATTTTTAATGAAATTTCCGTAAACTTGTGTTTTTTGCAACATGTGTTCAACTATTCCCTCGAAGCTCAAGTATATGTACGCATACTTGTTTGTCCATTCATGAAATTGGTCCAGAGTTGTAACAAAATCTTTTAGCATGGATGATTTTTCTTTTCTATCAATCTATATGGTTAGGATGGGGTTCATAGTACAATGTCGTTTTGATATCTCTTCCTCAACCATCTCTATGGCTCGTCTCATAGTTTCAACTTCTTCCTTGATGGTGGCCTATAGTTACCTCACACTAGAGTGAGTTAAGTAAAGTGTTGTGTTCTCTTCTTCCATCTTCCTTTTATCTTCTTCTACTTTGGTGGCTATTTCCTTAGATACATAGAGCTTTTTTTGAATTCTAGAATTTCCTCTCATTCTTCCAACATTTACCTCAGTCACGGTCACAAAAGAGGTCCTGACCGAGGAAATCATCTCAGAGTTTACTATAGTATCTAGGACAATCTCCTTCTCTGTGGTCATGGAGAGAGGCTCAACAGGGTTCCTACAATAATACTACCTCCTCTCTTGCATTGCCTCCTAATTGACCTTATCAAATGTAAGCTTGGTTAGATATAAGACTTCATCCTCGGCCTCATGAGGAATGCCCAGCTCTTTGAGCGGAAGATGTCCTTTGGTGATGGGAGTGGATGGGGGAAAATCTAGCAGAGGTAGTTCATTCTGCTCATTAAACTGTTGTTGACGTTCAGACTCCTGTTAAGCTTTCTTGTCAACTTGTTCCAATCATTATCTTAATTGTTCTTCTTCCTCTCTTTTCTTTTCTTCCTCTTCCTTCCTCATTCGTTCTCCTACAATCTCTTCTTTTCCTGTTCTTCTTGTTCTTGTTTCCTCTTGAGCTCTTCTACTTGTCTGTGTTTATCCTCTTACTCTTTCTCTTCCTGCTTTTTTCTTCCCTTCCTCCTCTTGAGCACTCTTCTCCTCTTGATATTTTTAACTATTCCTCCTCTATTTGTTTCTTCCTATTTTCTTCCTCTTATCTCTTCTACTTAAGCTGGTCTTCAGGTTGCAGGTCTCCTCACATCTGCGAGAATCGAAGTCCTTCTCCTATTTTCCTCATGAGCTCTTTATTTTTCTTTTCGAAGGTCACATTTATCTCCTCCAATATTTTTTCATGTTCACCATCATCCTGTTCTCTCAGGGGATCTTCTGCCTCTTTTCCTTTGTGTTTCTCTAGTTTCCCCATTTTGTTGTTCTTTCTTCCTCTTGAGTGAAGTTCAACTTTCTTGTAAGATCACATTTTCTTGGGAATTTATGACTTAATCATCATCCTCTTCTTTTTTTTCACTGGACTTGAACTCCAGTGCTATATTATACAAATTCCATGATCTTGTCTTCGTGAGTATGCTGGGTGGTTGGATATGACTAGTTGAAATTGGATTTCTTGTAGTGAGCTTCTACTACTCTTTTGGGGTCATAGGTGCGATGGTTTAGAGTCATGAAATGGAACCCATTTATCTCCTTGTCTTCATCCTCCACTTCTTTGAAGTTTTGAACTGTGTAAGCCCTGATAGTAAGAGGGAAGGTCGGTAGGGGTCTCTTCTTCCATTTTTTTAGCATCATTGAGAATCCTTGGGTCATTTGATGAAATACTTCCTCCATCAGTAATTTATCTGTGGAAAATCAAGGAAGTGTGTGAGGGGTCTTGTATGAGACAAAGACCCTCATAAATGTGCCCTCATGGATGGGGAACCAATCTGGAACTTTAGTTGGAGTCTCCATGGCCCTCTTCGACATGAAAGGAGGGTATTCCCTGAAAAGAAATTGGTATAGTTGGGCGATGTACTATTCATAGGTGGAGTCAGCTACACTCTTGTAGCATGGGTTACAAAAGGTCTTGTATTGTCGATGTATAGGGTCCAATGCATTTGTGGTCCAATTTTATTTCTTGTGATCGAAATGGCATCTCGCACAAACCCTATCCAATATATACGAGGCCATATAAAACTCTAAGGGTTGGTTCACCTTAGGAATTTGGTTGCAACTATATTAGTCCTTAATGAAGAAGCTAAGATATATTTGGCGTTTTTGTTAGGAAACTAGCTCACAAAAAGATAGAAAAGATAGATCAACGCCTTAGAATTCAGCCTCTTCGAGGGGGCGACCTCCTTTACAATATACAAATGAACAATTCTTGGATGATACAAATGACTAAACCTCCCTTCTATGTATAGGAGTCTAAGGGGTCACAATATAATCAAGCCAACATAACAGTGATAACATAAGGGCACAAAAATAGCAATAGTGGGTTTCTATGGGGCATATTAATAACAATATGGGGACAATATGGGCAAAATATTAACAATAAGGGATATAATGACAATAGTAATGGGGGAATCACTAGTATTATAGGGGCCTAACATGCCCATCTCCTTCCGGAAAGCGTTGTCCTCAATGCTTGAGTAGCTCTGGATGCTTCCGTATAAAATTCTCATCCTCCCATGTGGAATCTTTAGTAGATAAGTTATTCCACTTGATGAGATACTGCGAAATTGATCGATTTGTCAAGTTCTTGCTTTTGTGATTGCTTCTGGTTCTAATATGATTTTTCCTTCCTCATCAAGTCCTGGAATATTGTTTGAACTGGGAGCTTCTCACCTATAACCCTATTTAAACATGAAACATGGAAAACTAGGTGCACTCAAGAAGTTGTAGGAAGCTCCAATTTGTATGCCACAGTACCAATCTTTTGCAACACCTTGTATGAACCATAATAATTTGATGATAACTTATTATCCTTGTTAACTTTCCTGAGGGACATTTGTTTATATGGTTGTAGCCGTAGGAATACCCAGTCACCTACATCAAAACTTCTTTTGTTGTGATGTTGATATGCTTGTTGTTTCATTCTATTTTGCGCCAACGTGAGGTTATCCTTTTAAGAGTTGGAGAACTTGTTGTTGATGCTTGATGTGATGTTCCATTGCTTGAACACTAAAATTTTCCTTAAATATGACGTGATGAATGGTGGATGATATCCATAAAGTGCCATAAATGGGGTCATTTTTGCTGCAGTATGGAAGGAAGTGTTATACAACCATTCAGCTAGAGGAAACCATTCGACCCATTGTGTCTGTTTATCAAATACAAAGAAATGAAGATATCGTTCCAAACATTTGTTTACTATCTTAGTTTTCCCATCAGATTGAGGATGATAAGAGGAGCTATGAGCTTACTAAGTACCGAGACAAGAAAATAATTATGTCCAAAAATTTCTAGTGAAAATGGGATCTTTGTAACTTACAATAATCTTTGGGGTTTCCTTGTAGCTTTTGAATTATTTCCATAAATGAAGTAGAAACTATATTGGCTTTAAATGGATATGATAATGCACAAAAGTGTGCATACTTGGTAATTCTATCAACTACCACCATGATAACACTCTTTCCTTCGGACTTGGGTAAACTTGTGATAAAATCAACTGAAACCTCCTCCCAATGTTGGCTTGGAATGGATAAAGTTTGTAATAAACCTAGGGTATTAATTGTTTCAAATTTATTGTGTTGGTAAACCAAACATTCTACCACAAACTTTTGAATGTCCGATTTAATGCCATCCCAAAAAAATTCCTTCTTAACCCTGTGGTAAGTTTTTGAAAATCCTGAGTGTCGTCCTAAGGGATAAGTATGCAATTCCATAAGAATATTTTGTTTGAGATGGGAATTCTTACATAGGTATAAGCGATCCTGGTACCGTAACGAGTCATTTTTCCAGCTAAATGTATCAGATGTACTAGGATCTTGTAGAAAATCCACAACAGTTTTGGGTAGTAGAAAGTCCAATGAAAGAGATTGTGACTTTGCATGATAATGGAGTCAAAGGGAAACTGATCCCTTGCATTCCTTTAGACGAGTAAGAAATAAAGAGACAAATTAAAGAATTTTTAGAAATGGAGCTCATCGGGCCAAGTGAGTCTCATTATTCTTGTTCAACGTTTCTGGTAAGAAATCATTCTGAGATAGTCAGGGGTAAACCTAGAATGGTGATAAATTACAAACCTCTAAATGCAATCACTCAGAGTTTTAATTATCCACTTCCGAGGCCAGAAACCATAATGTAGAAAATACGGCACAACAAAGTATTCAGCGAATTTGATATGAATTATGGATACTATTAGATTCAAATATAGAAAGAAGACTGGCATAAAACTGCTTTTATTTGTCCTGCTAGATTTTACCAATGGAAAGTTGTTCCATTTGGTTTGAAAAATGCCCCTACATTCTTCCAACGAAGAATGGATTTCATTTTTGCCAAGTATGATTTTATTCTTACATATATTGATGACATTCTTATTCATAGTCCAGATGTAAAAACCCATTTAGAGCATTTAGAGATTTTTCTAAAAGAAGTTCAATAGCATGGCATAGTTTTATCAAAAAGAAAAATGAGTTTATTTCAAGACAATATAGATTTTCTGGGAATTCATGTAGTCAATGGTGCAATTTAGATGCAACCACATGTGTTAACTAAATTAACGCAATTTCCAGATAAATTGAAAGATATAAAAACAATTCAAAGTTTCTTAGGAGTCGTGAATTACATTCACAAGTACATCCCAAGATTGACAGAGAAAATAGCTCCAATCAAAAAACTTCTCAAAGAAGGATGGTCACTAGAAGCAATTGCAGCAGTCATACAGTTGAAACCAGAATTTCAGCAATTGCCAAAACTCCAACCACCAGGTGATGGTTTTCTTATACTCCAAACTGATGCTTCTTTAAATTTTTGGGCAATCGTTCTTTTTGAACGAAGGGAGAAAGGTGAAGAAAGACTTTGTGCTTATGCATCAGGTGAATTCACACCTAGCCAGAAGAATTATTTTATAGCAGAAAAAGAAACACTGGCTATATTCAATGGGATACAAAGGTTTGAGTTATACCTTACACCTGTGAAATTCTTAATACGAGCAGACTCAAAGAATTTCAAATATTTTTTATCTACCAAGATATCATGACAAATTAAAAAAGGAAGAATTCTTGCATGGCAGATTTGGTTCCAACAGTTTGATTTTGAAGTCGAATGGATCCCAGGTAATTCAAATTATTTGACAGATTCATTAACCAGGGATATGAATAAAGCATTCATGACTTGTCCAGGTTCGTGTTTTACCATTCCAGGAAAAGGACCACAGGACGATATTTTTTATACATTTGTTGACAGATTCAGATTGCTTGAAGGACATGCAAGCCATCTTGCAAAAGAAATCAAGAAAGTTGTTGGAATGAGACTGAGAGGAAACACTTGGATCAGAAAATGCCAAGCTTGGCAATCCAAGAACGTAGGTATGTCTTTAGGCCTAGATGCTGAATTGGTAAAGGTATATCCTTTGCCTAACATGAAAGTAAAGTTATTTTTTCAGAAGTCTCTCAGATCTATGGTCTAGTGAATATACTGAAAAAATAATATGGATCCTAAAGGTTTTGAATTTTTATCAACTTATTGGAGGGATTGATTTTGCTCTCAGCATTTTCATCGGAGAAAAAATTTTAGATCTTGAAACTATTCCTTTTAAGCCTAAAGTGGAGAGATACATTCTATCTCTATAAATCCTAGACATTTTTGAGGAATTAGAAGCATCATTTTTGCAAAGGTTTGATGAGAATTATGCACCAAATGACACTTTTCCTCAGTATGAAAATTTTGAAGGATTTGCTGACTAGGAGATAAAAGATGGTTTCTGCAGAAAAAAGCCAACCACTAGGATATCTCAGTGCATTCAAAGGACATTCCAATATCTCAGAACTTTCTCGTCTCCTTTGGATTATCATAGTCTCAGACTAAGGGAAAGTATTACTCCTAATCCTTTTGCACAGGTTTTTAGTCATGAGCATATCGAAAAAATCGAGACAAGCAATAATGAAGAAATAATTAAGCAGCATGCTGGATGGTTCAATGAATTCGGAAATCTAAGGTTTACAGAAAAAATACAGATTCTACAAAAAATGGATGATTTACAAGGAGAGCCCAAGGCATTAAGATTTATAATTAATGAAAAGGCTTTGGTAACTATCAACATTATTTCGACTAATTGGAATAACAATGTAATCCATATTATTAGTCTGATGATTTCAAATAGAATTTGTACATCGATGATTTTTGAATTAGGTTGGCAAAACAAAGATTTTATGAGTGATAATCGCAAATAATCGGTTCAACATGCAACTGAAAGTTCCATTAATATGTTTCAAATTTTTAAATGGGAACTTTTAAACGGCATCGAATTGGCAGTACACAGGTCACCCATGATCAAAAATGTCTTTAAAGATTCTTTCCTAGATATCGAGACCAGTCCTTTATCTTTCTTTACCAAGTGGGGAAAACAATTGGCTAGGTACACACCTTAGCAACGAGGTCTCCACCAAATAAAGACAGATATAGAAAAGGGAGAATCATCATGAGCATAATCAAGAGATGAAGATGCCAAAGGAAAAGGAAAAGGAAAAGAATCTACTTTACGGAACGAGTTGTCGGATGCCCAGGACCCAGCAGATATCAATTAGGACGAAGAGTACTCTAAGATAATGGAACATCACTACCAAAAGATGCTCGACGAGTCCAGGCCAACACATGACCCTTCAGAAGGATTTGATTTTGGTAATGACTATGATTCAGATAGAAGTCCGAAAGGACCATGGTAGAATCTTTTGTACCAAAAAAATTGAGTAGACACCATCGGTGAAAATATGCCGAAAGGACCCTCAATTATTTATGTTTTTTCATTGTAGTTTATAAGAGTAGAGTCAGGGAGTCTATAAAAAGAGAGATCTGCAGATGTTCAAGACATCGTTTGACAGAGAACTCTGAGATCTCATGTTGTAATAATCCTTATGTATTTTGCTTGTTTTTATTAATATTGAAGCCTACTGGGCCGCCTGTCTGAGGACAGTTTCTATCATCCAAAAGAACTTGGAACTGTAAGGTGAAGGCATTTGAAGTCCCATGGATAGAGGTCATAGTCACGCGGGCATGTTCGGTTGAGGAGAATTAACCCGCCTCAGATCTGTTATTTAATAGTATTTGAATTTGATCAGAAGTAAGTTCTAATACCAAGGCTTTCTATTGTTGAATTTGCGTTGTGCTTGCTTGGCTTTGCTTAGCCTCATCCCATAATTTGTTCTCAGTTTAGTAAAGTCTGCTATAGTTCCGCGCACTCCGTGTGCTACCCTGTCGTCTCTCTTATTTATCGATCACCCCAAAAAAATTGAACTAATATATTGTTGGTTCGATGTATTAAGCATGATTTAAAGGTTAAAAATGTAGCATAATCATGATTTTGTATTATGTTTAGGTTAATGAAGGGTGCCCTTATAACTTGACTTTCTTGAACAAATGATTAGAAAATTTTTAGAAATGTATATGTTTATCAAAATCATAAACTAGACCAAGACATATCACACAACTCAATAATAAATCATCTCACACAATAATCAATGCACAAATCCCAAGATGTTTATACTATTCATATTCAAATTAGGTCTTTAGCTTATATGAAGGGGTCATATCATTTACAGAATAGATCTCAAAATTCCCTAATTTATACTGCCATATTGTGGCATCCACTTAGTATCATGGTGATCAACACAATAGATCAACTTGAGGTATCTTGAATTGAGGTAGTGTTTGCTCCATTGGAAAGATATCAATATGTAGGATGAAACATTTCTTGCAAACATTTTAACCCCAAAAATACTCATTTAAGTCCTTTAATGGGTTTTACAAGATTTTAGACCCAAAATCACCAAAGTAACACATGCCCTTAAAATGGGCCCTATAAGCCAATAGCTCCATTTTTATACCTAGAAAGTACAAAATAGATGACAAACTATATAGTGATCCATTTCCAATAAATGAAAGTGATAGTAACACATAATAACGATGAAATGAAAAAACATATCTTGGATTATTATATGGTACGTGACTCAAGAAATAAATATTAGGATAATATAAATAAAGTGAACAACAAGAGACAACAAAACCAAAGGAAGCAATCCAATATATTGATGTTCACTCAATTACATAATTCTATTCCATTACATTGAAATATAAAGGAGGAAAGGATCAAAGTGATGCAAAGATAAAAGTTCTCACTATGACAATAATTGTGTCAAGTTAATCCTTCCAATACATGTCACCACAAAACTTTATGGTTATTGTACATAGTATGGAACCTATTACAACCTAAAACATTGCATTTTTTACAATACATTTTTTCACCTTTCATATTCTACAATAAATAATTTTGTATGTTTACAGAACAAGAGGGTGCTAGACCACTATTAATACAATAACCCCAAAGTCAACAATGGAACTAAAAAACACTTATATAAGGAAAGGATTCATTCAATGTTATGGGGCTTACTGTGTATGTGCCAACTTTGAACATTGAGGCTATTTGGGACACTAACAACCTCAACTACAACATCCCATTGATGTTTCCAAGGAATAAGGGGCTAAGTTGATAGGGTGATACGAGTGTTAACGCATCAATATTAGCACCAAGCTTTTTTGTTGAAGAATTAGGGCCAAAGGAAAGGGTGTTTATATCAAGGGTGAGGAGAAAATGATAGGAAACAAATTTCATTCATAATTTTTTTATGAAACCCTAATTCGCCATGATCATGGATGTTGCATGTACATACTAATTGATATATGAATAAGTAATATCCTTGTATTTCTTTCATCACGATTTTCATATATTCAAGTGGATTAAGATAAAGAGGACAAGAATGTCCACTAGATTTTTATAGTAAGCACAATTCCTTTTTAAAACTTCAAAGGTCAATTTTTTTTTACTTCATAAACAACTTGGCTTACAACCATTTCTTCTTTCCCTATTTAGATTTAGAAATATTTGTGTTAGAAATATTTGTGGAAGTAGTTTATTTAAAACATTTTGAATTAGTGGTCTTTAGTAGGAAGGAGTATCATTAACACAAAATAATTTTATAATGATATTTAGTTACTACATCGATAAATATTTAGATTTTGAGCATGTATGTTTGATTTTGTATGTTCTCATAGTTAGATATAACTAGAACAAACATATAAATTAAATTACTATTAATATATTATTTCTATAATAAACTTATAATAAATTAACAAACCTATAGAAATAGTTTATTAGTGGTTGATATTTTAAGTTTATTATAAGTATTAAGTTTTTATGTGCTTATTAGCTAAATTAAATATGGCTACATAATTATTATTTTGCACCATCGATACTTTTTTTTCTTTTAGATTTAAGTTAAAAAATGTTAAAAAATAAAAATTAAATTAAATATGTATAAAATATTTTAAATATGTGGACATACAATCTTTCTTATATTACACCTAACAACTAGACATATCTTCTATATTGGGTTTTAGATCACTTATTATATCATAAATAAAAGGAATTAATATAGCACATTCTTGCCATGGAGATAGATTCTTAACTTCTATATAGGCTTTGTTACAGTACAATGGGTCAATGCCATGGATTGCTAATATCATATAACCAAAAAACAATAGTTCATGTTCACACACCATTTTCTTAATTAATCAATTTAATTATAAAGACATAAAGGGCATAACTACTTTTAAGATAAATCTCAACCTCTGATCTGTAACTACTAATAAGAATATTCCAGAAATTTTTGTTAAGGTTAAATCTCTACCATCCACCTAATAATTATTGATAATTAAAGTAAAATTCTAGAAACCCTATTTCGAAATAGACATGTCTATCAACATAATTACTAAAAAAAACTTTCTAGAACTATGTAAAAAGTTATTAAAATAAATACTAAAAATATTGAAATTACATATGAATAATAAATAGTAAACATAGTTAATACGATAAACCAACAAAGAATGGTTGTGAGAAAGGAAACGTTATGGGTGGGTGGATTTGGAATGTCCCATATTATTCTTTATAAATCTAAAAAATAGTGAATATTATGAAATAATGATGAATAGTTGTGAGAAATAAAAATTATGGGTGGGTGGTTTTGAAATGCCTCATATTATCGTAATAAATATTAAAAATATTAAACATTACGAAACAATAATGAACAATGGTGAGAAAGAAAATCCTATGAGTGGTTGCTTTAGGATTCTCCAATCTTTATAATGTATGTTCTATCTATCATTAGGGATAAACCAAGCCAAAATATTAGAAAAGGGACTTTCTAGTGTATGTTCCATCCATCAGTAGGGATAAATCAAGCCAGAATATTAGAAAGGAGTGCCCATGCGAATAATTCTTAACTATAATTCCTAATTTGTAAGTTTACTATTTGTAATATTAATTTTAATAATTTGATTGTTATGTAAGTAGTTAGACTTTTGGTCGGGATCTCATTTGTCTTGAGTACAAGATTCCATCAATATTTTTTATTACTCATTGCACTCTCATCTAGAATAAGAACACTTTTGAGGCAGCTAGTTACTGGACAAAAAAACGTGTCTCAGAGGCTTTCAATAGTGTCAAGTTTAGTTGGGGTCCTCCATTGACCCATCTCTAGAGCTTTGTCATGGTAATTACTTAAAATATTCATTGGGCACTCTTGGATCAATATGTCTTCCTCTATCTTTTGGATCTGCAGTGTTGATGGTAATCACCAGAATTCCCAAAGGTTGATGCTTTCTCTACAGTTGCTTTACTTTTGCAGGCTTTGTGGGGGTAAAGAAACTTTTATGTCTGAGTATTTATGCATGAAAGAGGAACACACTCTTCATTTATGACTAATAAATTCGATCACGACTTCTCTAAAGTATTTATAGCTAATCAAATCATACCAAAATTGAGTTTTTTCTCCCACTTTTGTTTCTCTCCCTCGTTTGTTCTATTCTCTAGTTTGTTTCAAGGGGTATTTCTATTTTTTTGCATTAATGTCACTAGATCTTCTTTGTGGTCCTACTCTTTGGGGCTATTTTATTTTTTGTCTTGTATTATCTCCCTTTCTATATCTCTTACTAACCTTCTTACTTAGCTCTTTGATAGTTGTTGGTCATTTTCGCCGACAGTGG